>APFE030551893.1:218254-258512 GCA_000404065.3 Pinus taeda | reverse complement strand
CTAGATAAAATATGAATTTTTTATATGGCTAAAATCTAGATTATAATGTTTCTTAAGGGTGTGGCAGAATGATGGATAACTAAAAATGTTATGATACCCTTTATGATAACCAAATTTAGCTCACTAGTAAAATATCCAAAACATTTGAAATATAAAGTAATCCATTTAGGATAAAATAATAATATATAAATGTGTGTGTTTTTGTTGTGACAATCACTCTTCAAAATTTTGCACGCATTTGAATTTTGGAGCCTATTTATGATCTCAAGATATGTCACCTCAAGATGTTCATGGTCACTTAGTGATTGGTTGATAGTCTCCTTTTGAGATCATAATTGTCAAAGTCCCTTGCTTTCATATGCTTAGCCTTTGATGTATTCATAAGCACACCTTTCATATGCTTAACCTTTGATGTATTCATAAGCACACCTCTTCTATGCAAGCTTAGCAATCAATTTCTACCTCTGATAACAAGCATTGCACAACCTTTAAGGATAATGCTTGTGTAGTCCTTGGAATTAATGCCTACGTAATATTTGAAAACAGTTCTTACGAAGTCTCCGAAAATATTGACTCCACAACTCTTAGAGATACTGATTGTGAAATTCTCAATGGCAAGCATTGCACAACTCTTGGGTATTGCACATCTTCTAATGAAAATGTTTGTTCAATTAATAAGAACAAGAATTGTGCAATCCATATCGGAAGTCAATGCGCAACCTCAATTGAGAATCTCTCACTCCTAATTTCAATTATATCATCAATCGAGTGAGTTTTCTCAATTGTTTCTTTTGCACATTTTTTCTTTCATAAGTGCCTCTTTTTCTTTCACAACTACTTTTTTTGTTAGCTTTCATTTTAACTAATGTCTCTTTTGCTTTTTATTTACTTTGGCATGTTTCGTTTCGACTTTCTTTAGCTTTTGCCAGTGTCGTTTTCAGTTTTTCTTAATGTCGCAAGTGTCACTTTTGGTTTTTTCACTCCTGCATCTGTCACACTTTAGTGCACTACTACAGGAAGTTCTAGTGCATTCTTATACATGATTTGATCATATATATCAATAGAATATGCACTAAACACTTTCCCACAACTTAGCACACTTCTAGTTGTAGTCAATGCTCCTATCATAACTTGTATTCTAAGTTTTGCATAGTGACGTTGTTGGGTCTCAAAAAATGTCATTCATTTCACCCTCTTTTCTTTCACTTTGCTTCATAATTTACCATATTCCGCAGCTCCATAACCATACACTAAGACCATCTTCATAATCAAATATGGGTTTAGACACATTATTTTCCAATACATTTATTTTAGTATTTTGAGTGAATTTGTGGTTAAATATTGGAAAAATAACATGTGTTCACTTATATATAAAGTTGGATGATTTTTGTGATCTATGTAGGCATATTTAAAGATTATAGGACAATCATATTTGGCCTCTAAGTCTCAAATTCTAATTTCCTCTTCAAAATATTTGAGATCATTGATCAAGCATATTTCACAGAGAAGAATCATGTAGGTCTTCATAAGCGTCTCCTATCAAAGCTATGAGATATTTGTGAGAGGATATGAAGAGATGCTAATTGCTAGATGTCAACACATGGTTGTCACCACATGAGATATTTGTGGATCTACATTTATGAATTAGTTATTTTAGTTTTTGTATAAATAGGAGTGCTCTCTCTATTCAAAGGGTGTGTAAAGTTTGGGAGCTATGATCATGCTTCAATGTTAAGTTTTGGAATGCTAAGGATTGGTCATGCTTATGCATCATGTTATGAATACAATATTTTGAGTAAGGTTATTCTTTAATGATGATATATGGAATTTGATCAAATGGCTTCTTTAACTTTCCACCTTTCATGATGGCCACTTGATGAGTATGAGTGTATTTTAGTGTTTCATTTTTGAAAGATAGATTAGTTTATTTTTCTGCAATGATTATTTCAAGTCTTTTGTTTATATGTTTTGTTGCTCATTCCATTTATGTTCTCTTGCAGGTTAAGCGTTATTGCTTTCATTTCATAGATTCATAGATAGTCATGAATGATTCTAATTTGAAAATGCACACATTAGTAATTTCAATTGATCTCTCATTTCTTTTAGAATAGGTTGCCTTTAAATTTCATAGTTTACTAGTTCAATGCTTTCTTAGTATAGGATTTGTTGTTTTTCTAGATTAAATTTACTTTCAAGTCATTAGAATAGATTTACTTTCCTGTTGATAAGATAGATTTACTTTCAGTTGATAATATAGATTTACGTTCATGTCAATAGAGTAAGTTTAATTTCATGTCAATCATCATTTAAATTTCATTGACTAAAAGATTTCTTTTCATGTTCCGAATTTGAGAATTTTGAAAAAGAAAGTGTGTGCATACTCATCTTAGATATTTTTTATGAATATGTTTTATTTCGGTCATGCGATTTATTTCAATATAGTATAATTTCCTTTTTTAAATTGAAAGTTGATTCCTAGCATATAATGTGCAAGTGTACTTCACTAATATACGACCCTGGATTGACATTTAATGCAAATAATTTAAATAACATTTAAATTACCCAACAAACGTTTCAACTGTCTCACTTAGAAATAAGTGTTGCTTTGTTGTCGTTTCAAGGTATGATTTTTGATTATGGGTATTGAGAATTCCTTTAGAATGCGTTGATGTTATCTAAGTGTGAGATCTGATGGTCTTGGGACTTATTTTCATGGCTTGTTCTCTCTTGTGTGACTGATCCCACAATTAGTATTTTTTAGAGCTTTCACTATCTTTGCAATTTACTGAAATTTCTCCCTCCCGGAACTATGAATTACACAGTCTTAAGTCACAATGAAGCACCTTTTCCTCCTATAACTACTCACTATGCATTCATTTTCTCCAAAGGTTGTGCATGGCACATAGTGCTCAATATTTGCTTCTTGTCCTTGGAAACCGCACAATTCTATCTCCTAGTTAGTCTTCCACTAGGCACTACATAGTTTCAGTCAGTAATCAAGCATCACTATCTCCTTGACTTGCGCAATTGCACAATCTTGTGACTCAGTATTCCCCAAATTATGCATTTCACAATCAAAGTGAGAAACCCTACCTTAATGTGTCATTATATCCCTCAATTGCACAACTTTGTCTCCCAGTCCCTTAGCCATGGTGCATTGTGTAGTCATAGTGCCTACACCTCCATCACTACCTTCTAGAATTGTGCACTACATGATCCCTGAGCCTCCTCCTTTGTCTTATACTCTGTCCAGAGTCCAAAAAGTGAATTGCACGAAGAAGTTAGACTAGGGAATTTCTAGATTGATGTCATCTTGTCATGAGTGAATTTCATCTATAAGTATTGTATCTTGACATGAAAAGATGATGCTCGATGAGGATGCCAAGAAAATCAAGCAAAAACACACTTATGAATTTGAAGAGACAAAGAGAATATCAAGTAAGAATATGAAGGGAAACAAGATCACGATGGAATATTGAGGAAAAAAATCACTAGGAAGACTTTGTATCATCCAAGCTCTGGGAGGACGAAGATGAAACACATGCAAGACTCATTAAGAAGAGGCTACAAGAGAGCACTTACAGAGAAGAAGCACTTAAGGAACCATCATAAAGGCATGAATAAATCATGGACCATGATAGAATGGTAGCATCTCATGCTAACTTGGAAGGTTTCGATACTTATCCAGATCCTTTAGAGGATGAAGATGAAGAACACATTAAGATCCATCATAACAGCTAGGAGAGAGGCTTGGCTTGGACACATCACAATTAAGTTCCATGTCATTAGTTCCAAGTCATGGCTTGTCCAGGTGTCGTCATAAAGTCATATGTGTCAATGTATCTTACCACATAATTTTTGGAATGTAATTATTATATTTTCAAGAATGAGAAAATGTAAAATGTGTGGAAGACCAAGGGTCTCACATGGAATGCGAAAAGTCACAAGAAAGTTCTAGAGTCATTATAAGTTTAAAGGTCATGTAGGAATTTGAAAAGTCATAATAGAAGCTCAAGAGTCATGAGGGAGGTGAAGATTCATAAGGGAGGTGGAGATTCACCTCATTTTTTATAAATACACCCTCATAGACCAAGAGAAGTGTTAGGATGGGGACCACCAGGTCTAATGTTTGTCTACGTTTTGAGTCAATTTTGGTGTAAGATTGTAAAATCTTCACATTTTGAGGAGCGGAGTGTGATTAGCGCAGTATGTTAAGAGTCAAAAGGGATTTTAGGGAGGTCAAAGACCCTTATTTTGTAAAGGGATGGGCTGTTTTGATTTCCGCCCATGGTTTGCGAACCATGGTAATGTATGTTTTAACATAAACCTGCTCAATACTCCCATTGCATGTGCAATGTCTGGTCTAGTACAGAACATCGCATACATCAGGCTACCGACTGCACTTGCATATGGAACATGGGGCAAATCTTCTTCCTCTTCTTGTGTCTTGGGACACTGTTCAGCAGATAAATTTACACCCACAGGAATAGGAACTTTCACCGGTTTACTATCCTGCATATTAAACCTCTGCAATATTGTCTCGACATACTTCCTTTGGTTTAACCAAAGGTTCCTCTTTGCCTGATCTATTTTAATTTCGATGCCCAAAATATAGTTTGCAGAACCAAGATATTTCATCTCGAATTTTGAGGACAATTGGGTCTTCAAATCCTGGATAAATTCTCTGTCATTTCCAACCAGCAACATATCATCCACATACAAGACCAAATAAATAACACAGCCACCAATTAATTTAAAATACACACAGTGATCTGCTTTGCTTCTGGTGAAGCCAAGTCCCCATATAAATGTATCAAATTTCTAATACCACATCCTTGGTGACTGTTTTAACCCATACAGAGACTTCTTTAACTTGCATACCAGTTCTTTCTTACCCTTCACCGCAAAGCCTTCAGGTTGCTTCATGTAGATCTCCTCTTCCAGATCACCATGAAGAAATTTTTTCTTCACATCCATCTATTCTACCTCAAAATCAAAAGTAGCAGCAAAAGATAAAAGTAATCTAATAGAAGATACCTTGGCAACAGGAGAAAAAATATCACCAAAATCAATTCCCTACACCTGGGAATAACCTTTTGCTAGTAACCGAGCTTTGTCTTTCTCCACCTTTCCTTCTGCATTTGTCTTCTTCTTGAACACCCATTTGCTTCCAATGGTTTCCTTCCAGCTAGCAACCCCACCAGATCCCAAGCTTCATTTTTGTGCAAAGATGCCATTTCATCAACCATGGCCTCTTTCCAGAGTTTTCCATCATCTGAATCTATTGCTTCCTTCACAGTTCTGGGATCATCATCAGTAATAGATAAAGAAAAATTTGAACAAAAAGCAGATGGACTACACCTTTCTGGCTGCCTTCTTTCTCGAACTGATCTTCTCACACTCGGAGTTTGTGGCTCTTCATCTTCTGATTCCTCCTCTGCTGTAGAGTCTGATTCTTCATCCTTTAGCTCAAAATCTATATTCTCAGGTTCCTTTGGGTGGACTTCATGTTTAATAACATTTTTCACCTCTCTGAACACCACATCTTGGTTGTACACACCTTCCTTGTTATTGGGTTCCAAAGCTTATAACCCTTTAAACCATCCTTATACCCAATAAAGATGCACTTTTTAGATTTACTATCAAACTTGGTTCATTTCAACTTTGGAACATGTACATATGCATCACATATAAATACCCTTAGATGTGAAAGAGGGGGTTTCTTACCAGTCCATACCTCTTGTGGAGTCTTATCCTCCAACGCTAATGAAGGTGACATATTGACCATGTAACATGCAGTATCCATCGTCTCTACCTAGAATTCCTATCCTAACCCAACACCACTGAGCATGCTTCTTGCACTTTCCATCAATCTCTTGTTCATTCATTTTGCAACTCCATCTTGTTGAGGTTTATATGGAGTTGTATTCTGCCATGATATACCACACTTCTTACAGAATTCTTCAAATTCCTTGCTGCAAAACTCTCCACCATTATCTGTCCTCAGCACCTTTATCTTCTTCTCTGTCTGGTTTTCCACCAAAGCCTTAAATTTCTAAACCTGTCAAAGACTTCATATTTCTTCTTAAGGAAATATATCCATGTATTTCTTGAGAATTCATCTATAAATGATACATATTACACAGACTTACCCAGTGATGGAACCTTCACAGGTCCAAACACATCACTGTGCGCAAGCTCTAATATCTTTTTTTCCCTCTTACCACCAGAGAGGAAACTCACCCGATTCTGCTTCCCATATACAAAATTTTCACATAAATCAAAATCCAGAGAAATATTACTCATACCTTCTACCATACCTTTACCATGAAGTATTCGAAGGCCCTTCTCTATAATATGTCCAAGCCTTTGATGCCACAGCATGGTCTTCTCTCCAAAGACCACTAGATTTTCTGCTCCACTTTCAAGAACCACAGAACTATTTCACCCATCAATAACAGTGCTACCTTGCAGCTTGTACAAAGTTACAATCCGAACTCCCTGCATCAATACCAGTGCTCCCTGAACCATTTTGTAGGTATCCTTCTCGAACACTATTTTTACACCTGCATCATCTAGCTTGCTTACAGAAATAAGATTTATGGCTAATGCAGGAATATGTAGAACACCTGGAAGCATTCTAACCCTTCCACCTTGCAACTTCAACTTTAATTTTCCACGAACAATGATTCTAGCCTTCCTGTCATCCCCCAAGAAGGCATCACCATCATCATATTTCTCATACTCGTAGAACCACTCTCTATGGGGAGTGAAGTGAAAGGATGCACCTGAGTCAATCAACCATGCCTCATGATCTACATGTGTACTTGAAGAAGCCAAGTACACATCCCCACCTTCATCTAAGGTGGTTTTCGCCTCTGCAAAAGGAGCATCATCAGATCCTTTTCATTTATCAGGAGATTTAGATTTACACTCCCTTCTGAAGTGCCCTTCCTTTCCTCATTTCCAGCACACCACCTTTATAGGTTTTCCTGGAGATTTAGATCTCCCACTCGATGACTTATTTTTGTTTTTGTTCTGGGACCATCCTCGTACAGACAAGGCATCGCCATTCTAGCTCTCCATATTTTTTTGTCTCATCTCCTCCATTAGCAAGGATGAGACTATTTCATCAAACTGAAAGGCAGTTGCATTGCTACCTATTATAATAACTAGACTATCCCACAAATCTGGTAGAAAACACAACAAACTAATGCACTTATATTCATCTTTCATCCTCAAGTTATGCAACTTTTCCGTAGGAACAGTTTATTCACTAGAGACTTAGATTAGTACAAAGTCCCTAACTTGTCCCACAAAGCCTTCGCCGTAGCTTCCCCTGATATATTAAAAAATATTGAATCTGAGACACACAATCGTATTGTGCTCTTTTCCTTCTGATCCAACTTCTTCCATTATTCATCAAACACTCCCGTTTGTTTAGTACCCGGATCTACCGTGATCCACTGATCTTTATCCATCAACAGATCCTCCATCTTGAGTTTCCACAACTCAAAACTCTGACCATTAAATTTCTCAATCTCTATCTTTCCACTGCTCCCCATCTTCTTTCACCACTAGAATCGATCCCATAGATATCCCACTAAACGGGATCTACCATAGGCCCGAGCGAAACCCCTTAGCAACAAAGGCATCCCTTTGAATCCAAAACAACTCTGATACCAAATGTAGGTTTTAACATAAACTTGCTCAATATTATCCCCTGGATCACAAAACTGGGACTACCAGCTTGATTTTTCATTATGTTCCTTTCAATGTTACAATACATATTTATACATGCTGAAGCATCCAATACCATGGACCGAAAATTATCACGTCCAAAACCATGGACCGAAAAACATCCCGTCCAAAACCATGTGTGAAAAACATGCACAAAACCATAGGTAGGTCCGCCCAACCTAATATAGGGTCCAAAAACAATTTTTTTTGGGGCACTACCCCGGACCCCATAGAGTTGGGTTACCTACACCCCTCAAACCCCCTGTGACTCCCCTCGCTATGCAATTGGCGCAACGAAGGGGGGGCTCCACCCCCCTTCTAAACCCCCAGTTAACTACATGGGCTAGTCATGGAAAGAACATAACACAACCCAACAGGTAATGTAATGTAAAAGCTATAAAAGGAAGCCATCTAGGAGTCATTAGGCAGCTTGTTGAAATTTGATGAAGAGATCTTGAGTCTATTTTGTCTGTAATTTTGTATTTTGGTGAAGGGGAAGGATCCTATAGCTCAATGCGTGGAGACCTTGGCAAGTCCGCAGCTGAGTGCGCGAGCCTGTGCAGTTGTGTGCGCAGGGTCAGAAGAAGTGTATTTATTGAAGATCTGAAGTAATAAAGCATATCTGAAGAATTTTTGTGTGTTCTATGTATACTTATCTATTTATGTGTTTATGCTTAGCTATGATTTGATTCTCTTTAATATTGTATTAACTACATTACGAAGGTCTAGATCTACTTTTATGTGGTAACTTATGCATGTTAGAACAACTAGGCGAAGCTCATAGATCTAGTTAATTAAAAATCACTTTAAGTCTGTGATTCTGAAGATAAGCGTTCACGAAGGCTGGATTAGGCCCTATATTAAAGAAACACCTCGCTGCTACATCACATATCCTTCTAGATGTAGAAACCTGGTTCTAGCATCCCCCAATACTGCATCGGGTGAGACTGCAGTCTACGCTAAGTGGGTTGTTTTCGAAAGGGCCGTTAGTGTAGGATTTTTTTGGTTAGCAAAACTAACTCTAAACATGGGTCCAAGCTCCCTCAAGCCAACAAATGGTTCTGTTTCTAGGACCAGGATCTATTTGAGGGATGTGTGATGCAGTGTCCATGGATACCAAGTAAGAAAGAGCTCAAGAAGTGGATAAATTGAAAGTTACATGAGTTTGGGGCTTAGGAAAATCGGAATCCACGCTGGTCAAAAGAGAGGTGGTTACAAAGATATCTCTATACAGAAGAGAACAAGATCATTTTCAAATCATTTGCTAATGAAATGCATGAGTGGATTTCAATGTTAGCAGACAACGAACCTACTTGGAAACATGGAGATCCTATTGTGTGGACTCTTGAACTAATCAAGCATATTGAAGAATTTGATTATAAGTTTGCAAGGGTTGTCAACTATTGGATTGATAATATTTTCAGCTATTTCATCACTAAATTTGCAATTGACACATTTGTATCATATAGCGAAGCTGAACACTGATTCTTTAAGGGTTCGAGAGGTAAGTACTTGAGATCGCTAAAAACTTGGATTGAAATGATATTGTGAAAAAAGGGTGTTATTCATTTGAATTAATGTTTAAAAGAGGTCATACTAGATCTACGTGAAGCAGAAAAACATTTAGAGCAGATTGGGACAAATATATTGAAGGCACGTACAATCCATTATTGGATGAATCAGACAATGAAGAAGAAAGGACCAACCCTAATACACCTGGAGGTGCACCAAAAACAGAAGGTCAGGGCACTTCTAGGATTTTGCATCCATCCACTTGATCTCTATCTCCACCTCATACACTTATACCTAAACCTCCACCTCTACCTTCATTCTTAAATATGGCGAATACAATGAAAATGCTTGTATTCAAGGGTCAGGGACCAAAGGATCCTAATAAGTTTTTGTTTTTAGAAAAATCTAATTGGAAGGCGCAATAGATCAATGATGATGACATGAAGAAAGCGCAACTAATTACAATACCACAGGATAAATTGCTTACATGGTATATCAAATATAGTACAACCAATCTGAATGCTACATTAGCTAATACAAAGACTGCATTGAACGCATAATTTAGAAAGCCGAAGTCATAATCTCAGTGTGTTACTGAAATAAAGGAGATCAAGTAGATGGATAACGAGTCTGCATGGGATATAGATTAGAGGTTGAAGTGCTTACTGAGACAAGCTAATATTCAGATTTCAAACGAACAACATAAGGAATGGTACATAGCTTCGTTATTGCCACACTTAATATTGCCTTTGTCTCAACAGAAGATCGGATCTTAGGCCAAAAAAATAGAGATCATGATGATGGAGGTTTCGCTGATCCACGATATGAATATCAAAGTCCAACAGATCCAGTGGCAGTTAGCAAGCTTGCATATGGAGTTGCACGATCTGAAGAAGGGAAAGGATTTTCATTTGGGACTATGACCTGAAGTTTGGTGCACGAATTGCAAGGCTGTAAGCCACTATAAGGATCAGTTCCCTATGTACCGGGACTATATAGTTGTGGGAGGTGCCAATTCGCTGAAACCAGAGTCTCTTATTGGATCAAGCGTCGGGTCAAGTATCTAGTGTCGTATCTGCCAAGTGTCAGGGATGCATCCGACAAACAATTGTTAAATACTGCAAAAGTTTGTGTAGTCACCAAACGACTATTTTGAAAAAATTGTAGATCAGTTGGCCATGATGAAAGAGATTTCCAAAGCTATGACTTGATGATTGACATAACCCCAATGTATAAGATGCAGGCTGAAAACTGCACACAAAACGATCAAGGCTCACCTGCAGCTCACAAAGGATTCCAAGGATGGGGAAGAGGACAAGGAGGAGGCGCTAAAAGAGGTAAGGTCTAGATCATCTAATAATACTGTGGAGAAACAGGACATTTTGCGTGGGACTATCAGAATCAAACCCATCCTTATTGACAATACCTCAAGAAATTTGATCATGTTATAGAAGATTGTCTTGTATTAATAGAAAAGATGCAAGAAAAGAAGAACCAACATCCCACACAGAACATACAGATGATGAGATCTGACCTGTATGAAGACAATCCTAGTGTCAATATAGTCACGTGAAGAGGTACAACCACTGGTGAAGACAAGGAAAAAGGAAAGCAGCCAATATCAGATACATGGGTTCGCAGGGTTGGTGAGAAGAATATTGGGTTTGACCTACATAGAGAAAATGAGATGTTTGTGGAGGCAAGAATTTTTTTTATGGATGTAGGTGCTTCTACATCTAAAACTCAAAAACAAATAGTCCCACGAAAGGAGAAATCTGAAGAACTTACTGTGATGGAGGACTCTAATCCCACAGTACTGAAATCATTTCTGTGGACATGCATGAAGTTGCTGAGGGATCATAAGGTAGTTGAAGGACTGCAAGAAATAATAGATAACTGTGTTAGCAAGGACAATCCATTACCATAACAATGCATAGTGAATAAGGTGAACCGAAGTAAGAAGAGGACTGGTAGGGAGATGTGGTTGACAACATAGATTGGTGATTTTGACATGGACAAGATAATTATAGACTTAGGATATAACGCTAATGTACTGCTAAAGAAGACTTGGGAATGTATGGGGAAACCTAAGTTTCAGTGGTCACGAATCCAACTGCACATGGAAAACCAACAAAAGATAATTTCGATGTGTTGTCTGCACAGAGTGACTATAGATATTGAGGGAGCCAGTGTGCTCGTAGATTTTGAAGTTATTGAAAGATTAGATGATAGTAATCCATACCCAACATTGCTCGGGATTGATCGGTCTTTTGACATGAATGCTATTATTAACTTGAAGAAGCAAAGCATGGTGTTTTAAAATGATGGCCTTAGAGTGGTTGTTCCATTGCATCCAGCTGAAGGTGCGTGATACACAGAGTCAGTCTGTGATGACTATGATGAGGAAGACATTGATCAGATATATAAGCTCAATGCGTGAGACAAAGATTGGATTAATCCCACTACAAATGGACAGATCAATTGGGAGAAGGATAGTTTGTGCCAATCAGACTCATATGAAGAATTAGAAAACTAGCAGAATCATTTACATGAGGTCTCTACACTATGATGCAATAGGCTTACAAAGTCTCTGTGTTGTATATCAACTGAGGTATGTAAATTACCTTATTATGATGGGCTAGATGATGTTAATAATTTTCTTGACCATTTTGAAAGAGACTTACCATAGGAGCACAAGTTCCAAGCTTTAGATTTGGCTTTAATAGCTACACGTGCAAGATGGTGGGAACCCAGAAGGATAATATTGTTGATTGGAGGGAATATCGTAGACTGATGAGATTAAGATTTGACTCCACAACAATGTGACTCAGTGAAAAGTACACATGTAAGGATGACCCACGTGAACATCTAGCTCGATGGACTAAGTCTTGGGGTGAGGTACCTCAACCAGAGTGGGTACACATCTTTGTTCATACCTTAGATGTTATACAGATGAACTGGTATTTGGAGACAGAGTTGGGACACAAGACTGTTGATTGGGATGAAATGAAGGAGAGTTTCTTGCTAACATTTATCTTTGAAGATGGGTTTGAATGCATTGATGGGGTGCTTCAGGTGATTAAGGAAGTTATCTTTCGATCACTAATAGACCTATAAATTGGATGCAACCTAACTAGAGTGTGAAACTATAACATACTTTGGAATGCTACAATGTTACTACGAAAGAAGGTGATGAGGATCCATGAAATATCAATATTCTTGAGTCAGAGGGACTGTGTGAATTTGTAGGACTTGATGTAAAGATCCCTGATATATCACAACTAGTAAAGACAAAACAAGTGAATATTGGCTCAGAAGCAGAACCAAAGTTCGCGCATATTCATGACTATTGGGATGAAGACACGGTACGAAAGGTTACTGAATTATTGGATGAATATCATGATTTATTTCTAACAAATTTTTCTAAATTGAAGGTTATAGTAGGTGATTTGGGTATGGTGAAGATCAATTTAAAGTGAGATGCGAAGCTGGTTAAGAAATTCTCATATCAACTGAACCCCAAGTACAAGGAAAAGGTAAAGAAGAGCTAGATAAGATGCTCGCGGTAGGTATAATTGAGCCAGTGGAAGAGTCAGAATGGGTCAGCCTGATGGTGGTCCAAGAAAAGAAAACAAAGGGTGATATAAGGATTTGCGTAGGTCTGTGGCAGTTAAATGATGCATGCATGCATTACCCCTTTCCTATACCTTTTACAGATAAAGTTCTAGAAAATGTTGGTAGACAAGAGGATTTTTTGTTCACAGATGGATTTTCGGGATATCACGAAATTAAGATTGTGGCGGAGGATAGGAGCAAGACTACCTTTGCTACAAAGTGGGGTTCATTCCAATATAGAGTTATGCCTTTCAGGCTGAAAAATTCTCTTGCAATATTTTCAAGGGTGGTAGTCTCAACATTCAAGGAATTTATTCACAAGTTTCTGGAGTTCTACTTTGATGACTGGACAATATTTGGTCTAGCTAAGAAACATGTTTCTAGTTTGTGCCTAATTTTGTATACATGAAGGAAGTATCAGATTTCCTTGAATTTGAAGAAATGTATTTTCTACGTACCTTATGGAATATTATTGGGACCTTTCGTATACAAACAAGGATTGATGGTAAACCCTACCAAGATTGCTATAATGATCAATTTGGATCGACCCAGGAATGTAAATAATCTACGAGAAAATTTGGGTCATACAGGGTATTATAGGAAGCTGGGATGATGACTGCCAAAAGAGCTTGGATTTTCTTAAGGAGAATATGGTTACTGCCCCAATATTAGTATTTTCGGATTGGAAGAAAGAATTTCATGTGCATGTGGATGCATCCTATATAGTGTTGGGAGTTGTTTTAACTCAACTAGGTGAAGGAGATATTGACCATCGGATTGCCTTTTCAAGTAGGAAACTATCTAAGGTGGAGAGAAACTACCAACCACGAAATGAGAAGGATTGGCCATGGTATATTCACTACAAAAATTCAAACATTATCTGCTAGGTGCACACTTTAAAATGTACACTGATCATTTTGCATTGAAATACCTGGTCAATAAGCCTGTGTTGGAGGGGAAGATATGTAGATGGTTGCTTCTCTTCTAGGAGTATGATTTTGAAGTGATAGTTAAGCCAAGGATGTTAAATGTTGGACCTGATCACCTCTCTAAGATCAAGAACAGTGAAGAACCCACTAATATTGATGAAGGGTTACCTAACGCAGAACTCTTCGCTATTAGAGTTGTTGATGAAAATTTTGCAGACATTATTTATTTTATGTCTACTAGCATAGCTCCTAAAGGATACACGATGCAACAAAAGAAGGAACTAGTAGTAAGGGATACAAATTTTTCAGTGATTTCAGGACACTTATATAAGATGAGACCAGATGAAGGTCTGCGCTGATATGTATCTGAGTATGAACGACACAGTATTATGGTTGAAGCACATGGTGGTGTCGTAGGAAGACATTATGTAGGTAAGGCTATTGCGCAGAAGATTCTACAAGCAAGATTATGGTGGCCTATGGTACATAAAGATTCTAAGGAGTATTACGATGCATGCAATGTGTGTCGGAGGATGGGAAGACCATCACGAAGGGATGAATTGCCCTTAAATCCACAGTTCACACTACAAGCATTTGATCAATGGGAAATTGACTTCATTGGACCAATTAATCCACCAGGAAGAAGACGAGTCCACATAATATTATCACTATGGCAAATTACTTTCCTAGATGGGCCGAGGCACAACGCATGAAGGATTGCAGCACGAAAATTGCTATGAATTTTATATTCGAGTATATTCTGTCACAATTTGGATGCCCAAAGATCCTGAGGAGTGACTGAGGTTCACACTTCTTGAATGAAACAATTAAGTCGTTGATAGAAGAGTTCCAAATGCACCATCGGAAGAGTACACCATATCATCCCTAGGAGAATGGAACTATCAAATATTTTAACAAAATATTGGAAAATTCCTTAATGAAGATCTGCAATGTTAATATGAATGATAGGGATGTGCGCATACTGATGGTTCTATGGGCATATAGGACAACTTGTAAGAAATTGACAGGGAAAGCATCGTTTAGACTAGTATATGGACAAGAATCAATGATGCCAATGAATTATATAGTGCCCATCTTAAGTATCACAATAGTAACTGAGATGGCAGATCGTTACTCCATGGAGGAACATTTAGCATAACTGCTTGCACTGAAGGATGATCAATTTTTGGTTGATTTTCATCAGCAGGCGCAGAAAGATAGCGAAAAGGCATGGCATGATCACCACATTAAGCATCACACTTTTAACAATGGATATTTGCTCCCATTGTATGATAACAAGTTCACAAAGTTTATGGGGAAGTTTGATATGCATTGACTGGGACCCTATGTGATCCAGGATATTTCAGATTGTGGTGCAGTTCATCTCGCAAAGTTGAATGTGGAGTTGTTTCCTGGAAGGATCAATGTGAGCAGATTAAAGGTATATAGGGATGATCCCACCCCTGCAAGGATGCAATGACTATATGACAGTAGGAAAGTCTTAGTGCTTCAGGCAACTTAAAGGAAGGGCAGGACTAAAAACTACTTTGTCAAGAAATGGTTACGTCGAAGGATGTTTGCGTGATGTTTAGGGAGAGGGCGTAGGTGGAGAAAGCTGTGACAACCTAGCTATGCCATAATGGAGGGTCCAACAAAACCTTCCCAAAATGTGACTGTTGGAAAAGCTACAATTGATTTAACCGCGATTTTGCCGTTAAAGCTAGCGGGGGAAGTGCATTTAAGGAGCATATCCATGAAAATCTTCCGCCAAATTAGTATTTATGAGGAGGATATGAAGGCATTCAAGGAATTCAAATTTGAATTTGGCTATAAATATGGCATCCTGCTCTACATTTGGACACTTTTCCTCTTGAAGAAATCTGGTGAGCTTTTGTTCCTAATTCTGAGCCGAGCAAAGTGTTGCATATCTGGTGAGGATTGGCATGACATCTACTGGGAATTTCTAAAATGAAGTTTAACAAACATCATGACTACTAATCCTTCTACACACACAACAATGACTAGATCACCAAGACCGAAGCCCACAATTGCAGGGGTGACAACAACAATGGTAGAACCAGCAGAATCAACAACAGTGAAGAAGCAAAAGAAACCACAGAATCTACAGGTAATAAATTCACCTAGGAAGGTGCCGGCTGAGCAGAGGAGCAAGGAAAAGATGGAAAAAGATAAAAATAAGCAACCAATGGAGTTGATTGACTTAGAGGAGGAACAATTTAAGATAAAATTTGAGGACATTAGTGTCAATGAGGCTGAGCCAATTTCACGGTTACCTCCATATATGCCACCAAGAAATCTGACTACTATGGTGACCGAGGACCCTGATGTAGTAAAATTTTCCATTTGTACACCTTTACTGCCCGAACATGTGCCCTTTGAAGGAGTGTTGCTGGTGCAGGTACTAAAACTACGCATGGAGGATTTGGATTTGGCGGACAGGGCCAAATTCCCTCATTTTGAACTGAGAAAATACCTGAATATGGTATACTATGAAGGGGCCAATGTAACACGAGTAGAAACAATGATGTGGGGGTTGGGATTCAGCAAACCAGTTTACTCAACATGTTGATTGTGCCTCATTTTGGGCACAACAAAATCAATACAATATGTGTGTGGTAGTTGTTGGCTTTGGTGCATGATGAATCCTTATGGCTTGGGGAGAGGATCCCAATTGATGCTATGTTGATCAAGAGGGTCATCGTGCTACCATGTGCAGGAGCAAACCCTACCAGCACTTTTGTTAGCAAGTCTCAAGAAAAGAAGCTTGCAGACCAAGTAAAGAAAGACTTCAATGTCCTCAAGAAGTCACGAGGCTATGTTGTGAGCTTGATTTCTAATAAGGTTGTCGCATTTTCCACATCCATTCTAGCCAGTAAGATTATGAGAAAGTGCAGGGCAGATGAGGTGCTAGCCCCAATAATTTAGTTGGCTTCATAGTGCAGCCAAGGGGTGTAGTTTAATTGGTTAGGATACCTCTTCCAAGAGTTTTTGGATGATTGTCGCAAGGCCCAAGAAGATGGAAACCCCTTACATTATGAATGGTTGTTGCTTTTGATTGTTTTGATAGCCTGGAGAACCCCCAATGAGTCACAGTTCCCTAATGTAGACCCAGACTTGTGCGGACCTGCAAGGTACGCTTCACTGTGGGTGTCGAAGGATCCAAGTCGCATGGTAGAGAATAAATTATTTTGGGTATTGTTTGAGATGGAACTACGCACCATGGTTAGCCAGAATCCATGACTATCACCAGTGTTATTTACCCAATATTGCGGAGTTACGGAATTCAAAGGAAATTTCCACAATGTATACATACAAGCGAAGAAAGATGCAAAGGGAATATAGTATGAGTTGCCCTATTTGGTCACATAGTAGGATATTTTTTTTTGTAATCTCTAATTGGTCAAGCATGTGACTGGACCCCAACAAGGAGACGAAGGAGACCTGACAGATACCAGCAAAACAATGAAGGCCACAATAGGTACACCGATTGAAGACCCCAAGAAGGTGCCTCAAAAGGTCACTATGGAACTTGGGAAGAATACTGCGCAGGAGCCAAAGCGCTTAGATGAGGAGGAGCCAGACACAGAGGAACTAGAGAAGGGTGGAGAAAACCCTTTTAATGAGACATAATATATTGAGTCTCCTTTCATCCTAAAGAAGAGGAAGAAACCTACCAATAGAGGTGCACGAAATAAGTAGAAGTCTGACAAGACCTCCAACATTGAATCGATGGTCCTCACCGAGGGGGACATAGATGAGATCGATGATAGTATGCGCTCATTCATCGACGACATGTGGGGACATATAGAGGATTAGAACAAGTCAGTATTGACACAGGTCCAACAGGGCCTCAAAGAGATACAAGTGCAAATGAGTGCGATTCAAGCAAGTGTGGTTCAGGTGAGCGAGAATCAAACAAGCGTGGGAATGACAAGTGTGACACCAGCATTACCTTCAATTTTGGTGGTAACCACAGAGGTCCGCACAGTTCCCATTATAGGAGGGATGTTGCACCTTACTACCACAGTGGATCAGGCAGCAATGCCCTATGGGAGGAACTCAACATTGAACTTAGTGGCGCTTCCCATTCAAGCATTACATGAACTCCACCAAGGAGTATTTGCTGAATTGAAAATCCAGGAAGAGCTGACGCTCTTTGTGATCAAAGACATCAAGAGACACAATGAGAAGTTACTATTTAGACACAGAGAATAGTGAGGATCGAGCCTTGAAGCTAAGGGATTGAGATCATCATCAAAGTTTGAGCACTAGGCATCAGAGTGAGGTAGGTTTCTCTCTCACTTTGAATTTTTCAACATAAACTAGGAAAGCTTGCTAGTTTTTTCGGTTTGTTGCTAGATCCTCTCATAGGACTAGAGAGACCGCTTTTGTTCGCAGAAGGAATATATCTTCACAACAACACTGGCACAAAACTGGGTATTTTAGTCCTTGGACACTAGAACACAATGGTCAAGGTAGCGTCCAGAGACCCACAAATGTTTGAAGAGAAGCTTAATGGAGCGTCCAGGGTTTCAAAGGCAAATTTAAAGGTATCGGTTCCCAGATGCTCACACATAGTGGTCCTGAGAGTGTCCAAGCCATCCCAGATGCACACATAACAACTCGAAGAGAACGTGTAGGGAGTTTCGGATGCACATAGTTAGTTTTGATGAGAGTGTCCAGGGTGCATATCTAGGGTTTGAAATTTTGGCTTCAATTGGCTTCATTGATCAGGTAGATATGGATTTCTCTCTATTCTTATACAGATCTATAGATCTGATTTGTATATATCCACAACAAACATATGTATCAGGCTTATTGTACTCTCTGCTGATTTTTTTTTATGACAATCTATTAAAGAAGAATATTTGAAAGGGTTTCCCCCTTGTTGGGTTTTCCCCTAGTCTTATACCAATCTGTGGTCTCTTATGGTTGTGTTTTTGTCTTATTTATCACTACATATATTATTCTTCCTTTAGTTACATTTATGATTGTTTATATTGCTAATAATTGGATGCATTGTTAATGAAGAAGTAAATTGGGCTAAAGTAACTGATACAACATAGAACAATTAAAAAAAATTAATATGGTGAGCCACTTTTATCTCAGATTGTGAACTATTGGGATATAGATCATGAGGCATTTATGATACTAGGGCATGGGATCGAGATCATGATTTGGGACATATATTTTTTGATAGGATTTCCACCCTTGGGGGTGGTGGAAGAGATTCATCTAGTGCTTCCTCGTGGGAGGCATAGTGGAGAGTTCATGGAAATCCATTTTGTACTTGGTAGGTAAAGGACACAAGAATTCAGATACATGACTTAGAGAGACTTGAGACATGAGATATGACCATAGCAGTGGTGCAGGTCTTGGGTAGTCATGACTTCCACCACATTTATGGAGGAGAGGTGATGATGGTGGAGATTGTACTAGGAGTGACCTACTATGGGTGAGCCCAAATGTTTTCGATGTTGTTGAAATGTAAATTAGGCCTATGCAGGAAACAAGCCAATGACAATGGTTCATTTGGGACAATTCTATGCTCATTCATCTTTGAGAATATCCCTACCATCTGACCACATGTACAGATTTGTGATGAGGGCCCAAAGAAGCTTAGGATGCGTCATTGGGGGTAGCTATTGCAACATGCTAGAGGGGGGGAGGGGGTTACATGAGTGTCCTGACCTGAGTTATTCTCTGATTGGGACCAAATTCCACTATACATAGATGAGTGTCCATACAATGACATGAACTTCCAGGGACATCCTGATCTACAATTATGAATAGGACGAGCATGGGGCTTAGATGGTAAGTGATAGTTACAATATTTTGGTTGCATGTATAGTTTAAAAAATATGTGTATTTGGTACTGATTTTAAAACTTGTGACATGCATATATAGCACCAGCGAGGCTACCAGGATATACTAGGAAATATGCAGCATCTAGGGCTATAGACCAGGGGGGTCGACATCACAACAAAGACCAGATATTGATGCATTTCTGGAGGATCTCTATCATAGGTTCCACTTGCTACTAACCGGGGTGACATAGCATGGGTGGGACAAGCTAGAATAATAGTATATAGATGCATGTATCAATCTTCCCTCTAAGTGGCGAGGTATCACTAGGGGCATAGCGATAGTCAATCAGGTAGTTTGAGACTTACAAGCTAGGGGAATGGACCCATTGGAATGAGATCTGCCAAAGGGTAGGGATTAGTCATAGGGTAAAATGGGCCCCCATTTTTGTATGTAATACGATGGGCTTGTCGGATGTATTTAGAGTAGTGTAATACAAGAACTTTATGATGGATATTATGATACATAATATGGTTATGCATAATTTTTGTGATGATGTGGTTCACCATTTGTTTATTTCATGGATGTCTTCTTGCATATGCATGTGATAAATTCCAATCTAGAATGTTGTTTGCAATGGAATCTACATAGTTATTTTGTTCTCTAAGAACATGATTGAATGAAATGGGTTCAAATTCACACCCCAAAAACTTAACTTGTAGATGTTTTCTAATTAGTATAGGATCACGCACATGATAAACACCATTCAATTGCATGATGAGAAGCGAGGAATTGAGAAAAACATTGAGGTGAAGGATGTGATGATCAAGGGAATCAGATGAAAAACCTATCATAACATCATATTTGACCTGACTATTGGTGTCATATCTGATGTAGACATTGCTGGAGTGGAATAATTAATGAAAAGGGGTGAAAATGGCCCAAGATGTTGAGGCTAGATTCATGGAGAAGTGACTCGCACCAATCGGCGTAACCGATATGTAGTGTGGATGATGGATCCATGTGAAATGTGCAAGAAGATAATGAATGAGATGATGGGAGATGCAACCTACCTAAATGAGAAAAAGAAAAAGAACATGCATTTCAATAAGAAATGTTAAGGGTAAACTTTCTTCAAGTAGAGTGCATTACGAGGGTTAGGAAGAATTTACCCTTTTGGACCCTCTAAAAGGTATGCCCCCTTTCCTAAACACTTACGAATGATATAAGGATCGTTCCATAATGGTTCAAATTTTTCATTCCCCGTGGCATCATAATCTTGGTCATAGACAAGAACAAGGTCACCTTCATGCTGAGATTTTGTGCGCTTTTTGGCTACTTCAATGGTTTTCAAGGTAACATGCTGGTCTTCATTGGCGTGCTAAAGCATGATGATTCTTTGTTCTAGAAGTTGGGTATCTGGGAGGAGTTTGAAAACCAGGTGGAGGGAGAGGATTTCATACTTAATCGGTAAGACTAACTCCTATCCAAAAACAAGGTGGAAAGGAGTGAACCCAGTGGCAGTATCGACAGAAGTTCTATAGGCCCACAATGCAAGAAAAAACATAATATTCCAATTGTTCTTCTTCTTATTCAATGTTCGTTGAATCATGGTTTTAAGGATTTTATTGACAACTTCAACACGTTCATTGCCTTGGGGGTAATAAGAAGATGAATATTGGTGTTCTAAACCCAAGAGTGAAGATAGATCATGCTAGATATCGTCTTCAAAGTCTTTTCCATGGTCGTAAACCAATTGTTTCGAACTCCAAATCGAGTGATTACATGTTTAAAGAAGAATAAGGCTACATTAGATGAATTTTTATTGAACGTGGTCATGGATTCAACCCATTTGGTGAAATAGTCGATGACCACGATAATATACTTATGGTTATTAACAGATGGAGGTTGACACTCCATGAAGTCAATAACCCATTTATAGAAAGGACCGACTACAATGATTGGATGGAGGGGAGCAGATGGAGCTCAAGCCTTTGGGGCGTATAATTGGAAATTGGGACAATGTTTGACTGCCTCAATGCAATTACTAAAGAGAGAGGCCAATAATATCTAGAATGCATGACTTTATAGGAAGTGGCCATTCCAGAGAGATGACCACCACAAGCACCACCATGGTAGAAATTGAGAACTTACTCAACTTCAACATGCATGAGACAATGACGATGGATAGTGTTGATACAACAATGATAAAAATAATCACTAATGAGGAGATATTGAGGGACTCGATGTTAGATAATTCTTCAATAATCACGATTGAGATGGGGGAAAAATTATAGGTTTGTAAATATGTGAGGATGTTTCCATACTAAGGTTCATCAGAGGTTATAGCGAACAAGTGTTCATCTAGGAGGTCATCATTTACTGGCAGATCTGGGGCACCATTAGGAAAGTTGGAATGAAATCAGCAGTAGCTAAACCTTTTTTACTCTTGGGAGTGAAAAATTCCAAATCAAATTCTTGGAGTCTAATGATCCATCAAGCATACTTCCCATTGATGATTTGCCGACTTGACAAGAAAGCCATGTGGTTGGAATTAGTTACAACCTTGGTGGTATGCATAAGGATATAATGATGAAGTTTCTAAACAAAGAACACTATAGCCATGGCCAAATTTTCTTCATGGGCATAGGACACAGGGGGACCACTAAGGTTCTTACCAACATAATATATGACATGCTTGTTTCTATTTCCGTGTTGTTGAATTAGGACCCCAACAATGAAATAGGTGGAAGCTGAGAGATACAATATGAAGTCCCTCTCAAAGTTAGGTGGGTTGATCAAGGGGGTGAAAGTGAGGGCATGTTTAAGGGCATCAAAATACTATTGATCTTGGTCATCCCAAATGAATGGAATTTTATATCGAAGGAGTCTAAGAAAACCATGAGTAGTGGTGGCATAATCAAGAACAAACTAGCAAAGAAAGTTGGCTTTGCCTTGGAGGATTTATAACTGGAAAAGGGTATGAGGAGGAGGAAGTTCAAGAATAGCTTGAACTTTGAGAGGGTCAAGGGTAATATCATATTTGGAGACAATAAATCCAAATACCCTTTTGGTAGGAACACAAAAGACACACTTAAGGAGATTGAGGTGAATTTTATCGTGCAATATCGAAGGATGATGGTATGCAAATCATCAAGGTGTTGTGACCAGAGCTTGAAACGAGTAGTGAGATCATCGAGACACACAAGGATAATATGATCCACGTCACGAAAACAATATGGAATGGCATGCTGAGAAGTGGCCCCAACATTCTTTAAACCAAAAGGCTTGACCCTATAAGTAAAGGTTCCCCACAGATTAGTAAAGGTAGTTTTAAGTTGATCATCGAAGTGGATATGAATCTGATTGTACCTCAAGAATCCATCGATAAAGGAAAGGAACTCATGTCATGCACACTCATCAATTATTTGGTATATGAAAGGTGTGGGGAAATTATCTTTGGGAAAATCTTTGTTCATATAAACAAAGTCCCTACAAACATGAATGGTTCCTTGTTTATTTAGAACGAGAACAAGATTAGACACCCATGTGATGTATTCAATATGATAAATGAAACCAACCTACTTGAGCTTGTCGATTTCGGCTCTAATATCATCGTGCTTGGAAGGATGGATAGATATTTTCTTTTGATGGATGGGAATCACATCAAGCCATGTGTCGATATGATGCTCAAAAATGGCAAGATCAAGTCCAAGCATCTCAGAATAGGAACAGGAAAAAAAACATCACATAATTCTTTGAAAAACATAGTGTAAGCCTCAATTTCTTCTCGGGTGCATTGTGCCCCCAAGGTGATATTTTTTTCAACCCCAGTTTATTGGAAATGTTGATTTTGATGGTAGTGGAGATGTTAACCATATTTCCTTCTTTGAAAGAATCTAGTGTAGGTATGGGATTTTTGAACCAATCAACCTCAATATGGATAAAGTCTTTAGACTCCACAACATATTGATCATGGGTTTGCTGCAGAAGGAAGTACGCACGTTGGTGCATATCATCCCAAGGATAATTACTATTAGGGGTGTTCACGAATTCCATGATGTCTTCATGAGAATGACAGATGGAAGGACATGAGGAAGTGGAACCACATGATCAAGATGAACTACCTGAGGCATGTTCATGGGAGATAAGGTTTACATGTGCATCGTTAGAAGGGTGGGACAGATAACTAGTAGATGTGACATATACTGATGTTGAGATTGAAATGTCTTCCAAAGAAAGTTAAAAAGAGGCACAATATGAAACTCTGAAAGAGTATGAATATATCGATCCCATGAATGATGATAGGTAGGGAATAGGAGACGAACTATCTGTCATCTCGAAATCAGAAGGGGGGATCACCATGGTGGGTTGAGAAACCTCTTGCCCTAGAAAATCATTGGGGCTAGGACTCGTAGGTAGAGTGGAAGTGGAGTCACTATGAGCGACATCTAACTCATGAAGAACTTGAAGTGTATCACGAAAATATTTAAGAAGGGGACAATGATGGTAATAATGTCCATAGTTATCACATAAAGCACAAGGGTGATTCATGTGTAATATTTTGTTCTTTTTGGCAGAATCAGGTAAGGTAACATCGACCTCAAGAATGTTATGGTTAGGAAAAGTATAAAATACCGCATTCGTAATATGAGGGAGCTGAGGAAAGTTATTGGTGGCATTCCAAACAACATCACACAATGCACATGGAGGAGAAGACTTTGATGGTTTAGGAGGTTTGGGAGTTGCTTGGGGTGCCTTTTCTTTGTTTCCATTTTTCTAGGCTTTGGCCCCCTCACCACATGCTTTCGCAATAGGGAAGGCTTCCTGATGAGGTTTTTGTGGAAATGAAGCAAAGGAAGGGGAGGGAAAAATAGGTTGAATCAGAGTAAAAGTTGTATACTGTTTGAGTTGGTTGTAGGGAGTGTTTATGGGAGGATCAATGTACCATACTAGGATCCCCAAAGTGATGTTAGGAAGGCTAAACGTACCCATGATAGGAGTGGAAAATATTCCTGGTGGAGGGAATAAGAAAGGTATATGACTGGAGGGGTAATGACCTAGAGGAACTATTCCTAGATGGTTAAGCACTGGGAGAATGCTTCCTGGTTAGAAAGGGCCAGGAGGGATACCATCAGGAAAGAACTAGCCTAGAGGAATTGTACCTGAAGGATAAGTTGAGTCTTGAGCAGGAGGTTGCGGGGGATATGGTTGATAAGAAGGCATGCTAGACCACTTTCCAGTGGCCCGTGCTTGAAGCATGCAAACAATTGAAGAGTTAGGCTCAAAAGGAGTATGCGGTGGGCCATAATAAGCCCTAAGCAACATGGGATATTTATATACTCAAGGGGAAACATTGGTAAGGATAGGGGTGGTCTTGTTGCCAGACACCAATGAGATAATGAACTGAGGAGAAGTCTGGGAATTGGGGTCATAGTAAGTCTACTGATCGATATTGACGATATTTCCATTATGAGGGAAGCACATCTTGTGAAATACAAAGGATGCGACAACTGGAATGGCATATTTTTAACTACGACCCAATAAGATATTATAATCTAAAGGGGCATTAATGACTTTGATATAAATCAAGACAATCTTGCCAGCAACGTTGATGGGGCAGTTGCAATAGAAATCGAGGGCTTGCTAGGGGTAACCATCCCAAGCATGAAGAGTGACAGTGGATGGTGATAGGTCAAGGGAACCAAGTTTCTTTTAGACACTAGTGGCCATCACACAAGTAGAGGTTCCTTCATCTATTATACACCTCTAAACAATGGTATTTTTTTTATGGAGATTGGTATTTGAAAGAAACAGATGAAGGAAGGGGGGAATGTTCCACTTTATCAACATCAAAGATAATTAAATGATCATCAAAAGTATCCATAGCAACCATAGTAGATAATATATATTTTTATTGGGATGGGCATGTGTAGAGGACTTCCAACTTTGGCATGGCAAAAGGAGACTCTGTCAAGTCATCTACTATGCTACAGGTATGGGTAGATTTGGAAGAAGCATAATTTCAACCCAATGGACCTTTGGTGATTTTAGGATGAACATCTACCTTAGGAAGAGGGATCTGTAAGGTACCTTTTGGTGATGACAAGGGCTAAGTGGGACTTTTAGGTTTGAATTTATTCGTTAGCTTATTAAGAGGATTGTCCTATTGGTGTGACCGAGTCTAGAGGTTGACTTCTTCAAAATCCATCATGAGGAACTAGTAATTATTTGGGCCAGATTATGAAGGTTGAGGGGCTGCAGTACTCTGTGTGGGTTAGGAAGCCACATATCCTTAATGAGGAAAAGGGTTGGTAAGCATTATCAGTTGTGATGAAGAAGGAGGGGAAGGAGGTGTAGTGATGGGTTGAGATCCTCTATGTTAGGCCCCTATAATATTAGTGTATCCCCCTTATTGTTATTCTTACTGTATCCCCCTTATTGTTATTGTTGTGCCCATGTAGTCCCTATACTATTGTTATTCTACCCCATAGGAACCCACTATTGTTATTGTTGTGCCCTTACATTATTATGGTTATGTAGGCTCTGATTATATCATGACCCCTTAGAATCCTATATATACCAAGGAGGTATTGTCATCTGTATCATCAAGAAATTTTCAATTATGTAATCTAAAGGAGGTTCCCCCCTCTAAGAGGTTATTTCTCAATTTTTTGAACTATCTTTTTGTTACACAATATTTTGTCATGCCTCTTGCACTTCCTTGTGTCATACCCTAGAGTGCCCAAAACTTGGAAATTACGCAGTGTACCCATCCTGATATGCAATCTAGACCCTCCTTGAAGACTTAATGAAAGCATGCCTTCCCTAAAGAAGTAATCTCAAAACCATAATTTCAGGGTTTGCGCGACTGTGACACTGGAAACTCGTGCTAATGGTGAGTTGCACTATACTAGCTTTGTGCTGGAAGTGCAATTTTTACTTGGATACTCACATTGATCCATAAAAGGCAATTTTTTCCAAAGCAGATAAGAAGCTTCGTGATGTAGAGGCTTTTAGAAGAACAAGCTGGAGGTTGTTCTTTGTGGATGTAGTCAAATTCTCCTAATATTTCTCTTTGATCATATCCCTATGAGTTTCCTCCTTGAGATGAGGGCCTTCCCCTATATTTGGAGAGATCCTAACTCCCTCTCCCTGCCTATATATTCATCCTCTCCCATTCCCAAATGATTGGTCTTTGATTATTTGCACCCTTATGCTGAGATAGTGCCTACATGCTATTCACTTTGGCTTAGAGAAGGAGTGCTTCGAGGGCTTGAGATTGGACTTGGACATTCACTCAAGGAGGGATTATTAACATCAAGGCTTTTGTTGTATACTTCCTCTTTTATTCATTAATATATATAACTATTGGTTCACTTTCCATAAATTCTTGTATCAATGCATCATTTAGATTAATGCTCCTTGATCTGTTAAGTGGATGACATTCAATTATGCTTGTTTCACTTCTGTGCTTTGTTGTGTTTTGGCCTCTTGTACAGGTATTCAACTGCTGTGAACAGTAGGGATGAGTCTGAGGAGCGAGCGATCAAGATCTTCAACAAAGGAGTGCATTATAACATCAGAATTAGGTAGGTATCCTCCCTCTTCTCTCATTTTGATTGTAATTTAGAAAAGTGTCTTGTAGATTGTCATGTTGGTTGCTAGTCCCACTCATTGGGTTATAGGGATCGTCTCTATCTACATAGAGGATTTACCTAGACAAAAAAATGGTGACTCCACTCTACAATGACAAAAGTATTGCGAACGTTGATTTTCATTTTACACTCGTGCTTCTCTGCCTCTGCCCTTTTTCCTTTAATAGGCGTGTTGATCCTAGAGGATAGAAGAAAATTAGGTTTTCTTCTTATTTTCAATGGTTTTCAACCTCTATGAGTGATTTTCCAGTGTAATTATAGTGTGATTGTCTTGATTGTTATCCTTGTGTGATTGCAATTGTCTCTTGGATTTTGTTGATTTTTTTTTTAAGCTTGATTGCTTTCTAGGGTTTCTAGGTCACCCTTCACTCATCACTTGGCTTATCTCTGTGAGATTTATTGCTTCCATTTAGGAGTTTTGCTACAACCAGGACACCATTTTCAAGTTGCTTTTGGTTCATGTTTTTGAAGTTATTTTCATTAGTGTTGGATCATCTTGGTAATTTGAAAATTGCTCCTACTCCATTGTCAAACGTAGATTACAATTGTTTGCTTTGGTGAAACTAAAAGTGAATTCTTGTTTGTTTTCATTGTTTTGAAAATAATAGTGAAAGAACTTCTTCATTTAAGTATTTTTTCAAACGATTTGTATTCGAAACCAAAAGTGAATGAAATTTTCATTTTAGTTGTTTTGGATTGCCTTTTCCCCTTTACTTGTGCATTAGTTTTCATTTTTGAATCAAAGTGAAAGGAAAAGAAAAAAAGATTAGTGCATCTTAGTGAAAGAAAAGTGATTTTTGTTTCTCATAGGATTGCATTTTGGCATTGCATTTGTTAGTGAAAGTGAAAGAGTAGAATTCAGTTTTACATTTTGCATTGGAAAAGTTAAAGAGTTATATTTTGATGCATTTTACTTGATTGATGCATTTTCTTGGTGTCTCTCTTCCCTCATTAGTCTAGCCTTCATTTAATGAAAATATCTCATTTTTCTTATTTAGTTGCATTATAGGAATTCGGGTGACATCATTGAGCCATAAAACTGAAACCTAATTCAAGATAAACTTAAAATTTACCTTAATTAACCTAAAGAGAAATTGTAACCTAACACAAATATCTAGAGGTTTAGGCTAGAGATGTGTTCCAACGTCTTTAAACATAGTAGCTATCGTTAACTAACTGCATTGTATCCCGAGGGTGAAATATCGTTCCAGTACGGAAGTATAACGAAGGTTATCTAGTACTTTCAGGTATATAGGAGGCACTTCAGTATGGAAAGTATATGGGAACACTCTCATCAAACGGTTATGTAGTAGACAACAATAACATGGACTTGTTCTCCCCGTACCGTCGAGTATATATTGGGAGACCCCACTAGGTTGTTATCCTTTAGCCACAGTAACTGAGTCAGCCACCTTGTAAACGTGATACACCGAACACAACATTCGTGGAGATTAGTCATCATACGTCAAGTCTTTGTTTTCGGCTAAGGTGTATATATTGGTTCACGAATACGTAAACCCTCTTGCCTACCATTACCCTTTTTTTTAATTTATTTATTGTTTCATGTCATAAAATTAACTGCCAACGATAACATTTTAGACCCATGCAGTTACTTCTTGGTCTCACATTGAGTAATTCCTTGTAAATTTTACTTTTAATCAGCCCTCAATGAAATCATCTATTCTCCTTATTCTCTTGAGAGAAATTCATCATGTCTAAACTATTGCGTTCACCTCACAATTCCCTTCATCACCTGATACTGAAGGGTCTTCACAAGGAGTTCATATTGAACATTCACAGTCACTTGATGCTCAAGGCTTTGAACTTGGAATTGTCCCAAGTATCCAACCCCTTGCTTCTCATCCTCCACCTCAAGACTCATCGTCGTCTACGGAGTGTGATCCAGAAACCCCTGAGAGTCCACAGAGGTTTGTTTTATACCCTCCTAATCTGTTTTTTGATCGTTTGTGATATCTCCTCAACATCCTTATAGTCCATATGATCAACCTGGTGTTCCTTTGTATTTATCCCCTTGTCCATATTGGATTACTCCTCACTAGTTGTTTCCACCTATGGCTTCAGAAGGCGAGATTCCAACCTCTCCCCGAGGTCCTCCGGAAGTCTCCACAACTCACACTCCTAGTGTTGATAATGATTCTAAAGATGAATTTCCTTTGGAAGGCTTTGCTTATGTAGGAAGAGTTCCATCTCAATCGCTTCTTGAAAAATAGTGGGTCCATTCTTCCACATGGTTATACAACCTTGGCTCAGCTAGTTTTAGGAACTCCCAGTGCTTCTTCTTTATACCAAAATCCAATTTGGTCATTAAATGCTATACCTACTTTTGGTCTATTTATTCCTAATGTGAATGATCATATCCATGTACAAAATGTCGTTACTTTAGTTCCTATTCAACCGAAGATTCCTTCACAAACATTACCTTCATTTCAACCTTCCATTCTGGTGCAATCGACATTTTCAGTTTATACGTCTATAAGTTCCTCGATTCCCCCATAAAGTGGTCAAAATGTGCCACCACCTCATTCACAACATGGGGGGGGAAATCCAAATACCCCTCTTTTTTCAGGTGGAACCCATGTGAGTGGATCACAATCTCACATGGTTGGAGTGAGTCAACCTATCAGTGTTATTCCTAATCCTGTTGAATCATCTATTCCAGCTAGAGCTAGTAATGTCCTGTATCAACAGCCTTATCTAGCCCAAATACCTCTCCAACAGTCTTATGTTCCATATGGTTCACAATCACTACAAAATCCACCTTATATTTCGTAAGTAGGTCCTCATGTGCAACCTGGTAAAATCCTATTCCCGGTGCATATGGTAAAATTCCAATTGGAACTTGTCAGTACCAAGAGGGAATTCCTCAAGGAGCTGTTCAACAATCTTTACAGCAACAAGGGCAACCTTTGCAGCTTCAGGGGCAACCTTTGTAGCAGCAGGGGAAACCTTTGCAACTGTTTCAACAACCTTTGCACCTGTTAGTGCCTAAATCTACCTCAGACTGAGAAAGGTAGGATCTAGGATAACATCATACCACGCTTAACTTGGTAGATAGCCCTACTAGGTCAGGAGAGGGCTCTCTCCTTGTCAATCTTAGCAAAATATGATCAATGAGGCTTAAGATGACTGATGTGAAGACTGCTTTTAGGCTAGGTATGTGTTCAGAAGATTTTGAATGAATTTGATGATATTTTGTTGGCTCAAATGTGAAAAGGCAGATTTGGGTTCGGGGAATGAGGCTCAGTTTTGCAAAGATCTCTATGGGGCAAGGCAGGCAAATGGTTTGGTACTTCAAATTGAATGAGATGGAGAGCTTGAAGACTGGTGAGGAGTTGAAGAGGGCATGAAAGTCTCAAGGATCCTCTTAAAACAACTGAAAACATAAATAACTAAAAAAACCCTAGGTAGAGCACTGCAAATCAATGAATTCTACCTTTATCCTTGTTTGATTTAGTTAAGATGAAGCAAAGAGAGATGATGGAATACCTAAAACACATGTAAACTTACAATTACAGAAGGAAACACAATACCAAATCAAGATGCCATAAGAATCCCATAAAGTGCTGCAAACCCTAGTCTATTCCTTAGCCAAACTACTGAAATGAGTATACAATGAAGCTCCTAGCTTTCCCAAAAGTCCAACCCTTGCTAATGACTGAAAAATTACAAGATATAGGAAACCAACAATTAATCTTAGCCTCAAGGGGTCGAGCTCATAATTTTATGATTTGTTCCAATAAATTCTAAACTGAGAGCTAAAAAGTAGGCAATGGAACAACTTGCCTCTAAAAACTAGGGAACTGATTCATTCAGTTGCAAACTACAATTTCATGGATGAATCTACCTCTATGAGTGAAAATTTAGCATAATTACATCAAAATCCATCAAGTCACATTAAATTACATCATAATTTTGACTATTAGAAAGAGAAAAGTCAAACTTTGAGGAAACTAGGCGAAAAAAGGGTATTTTGACAAAAATGAGCAAATTTCCTCCTATGTGCCGCGCTGATTTCCCTATGCATAGCGCCTTTTGCAGCTACTTTTGGAGGCCTTCATGGTGTCCAAATTTGCTCCAAGTGGGGTTTTTGGAAAGGTCTACCTGTTTTCTTTCTAGAACAAGTGGCATTTCTGAATTTGGCCTCCATTTGCCCCTTCAAAACTGAGTTCTCCCAACACTTCTTCCTGTGTGTCCAAAAAGGAGCAGAAAGGTCATTTTTGAGGTGTTTTTGACCTTTTTGGAAGCTCAAAACCTGTCAAAATTTCTTGTCCATTTGTGGTCATGCATATTTTTCCATGAAAAATCCAAAAATTCTGATTTTTCCTCAAAAGAAGGTCCCTAGCAAAAGCGAGCGCCAGGTGGCGCGGCGCATCAGGAAGAAAAACCTGTTTTTTAGGCCAAAAATTTCAAAATTGCAAAAGTTGTCCTAAATTTCTTGAAATTTGGGTTGAGGGTCCTTCATTAAGTGTTGTGTTGGGCCAAGGAAGCCTCAGCTAAGATCTGGAGTCTATCTTTCTCTTTTCCCTTCCTCGATGTTTTCTTCAACTTGGCCTTCAAGTTCCTGATTCTTGCTTTGCACACTTTGTTTCTCGCCAAGTAATGGTAGGCCATGTGCCTCAACATATTTTTCTCTTTGTTGGCCTTCTCTAGCAACTTTTCCAAGTGGATATTTTCCCTCTCAAGCCAAGACTCACGATCAGCATCAATTTCTTGTTCAAGTGGTGTCAGTTTGACTTTCCTCGTCTTGACAGCTTGCCGGTTTTCTCGTATGTTTTGCAGCTCCATAATGGTTTGTTGATCCTCTGGTTGTTTGTTTCTTTGCTCCAGATATTTTATAATCCACTTGGCTCTTTCTTGGTTGAGAGACAAATCATGAATGTCCGCTTGTTTCTCCTGAATGATCTCCTTGAGCTTTGAGCTTTGTGAGCCCAAATCGGTGTCATCATCCTGAATAAGAATGAAATCTGTCTCCTGCCCTCTTGAAGGCCCCTCATCATGTAATGGTTGCTTGCCCTTATCCTGTACCTGCTTTGCTGATGGAGGAAACGAGACCCCTTCCACCCCGGGTGGAGATAGTACTCGTTTTACCGCTGCAAACAACCTTCTAGTGCCCTTTTGGTAGGTGACAAACATTGGCACACTAGTGGTTTGTGTCTCATGAATATCCTACTGATGTGAAGGCCCTCTTGCCTCATGAAAAACTGTTGGGGGTACTTGAGGACCTGTGAAGACCTCATGTGAAATGAAATCCTCCCATGAGATGTTCTGTAAACCAAGCTAATGCAAGACCACAATTTTGATCAGTGAAAAATGATTTATATTGTTATACTACTGCTAAGGAGGCTTCCTGTGCACTAAGGTGGTCATCTTCTCAATGTTCCGGCAAATAAAATAGGGGAGATTCATCATTCTCACCCTAGTGAAGTGCATCAACAATCTGATGTGATAGGCATACAGGCGAGAAAATCGGCCCTCACAGCTGAAATATTTAATTATGAGTTTCATCAAGGGAGCATATGTGTCCTTCAGATATCTGAAGGGAAAAACTCTACTGACATGTCTCTGATAACCAGCCTTGATGTAAGGCTCATAATGCTCTCTATCAATCAGTTGCCTTTTATTCCACTACTCACCGACATTTGGAATGCCAGTTGCTTGAGAAATAGTCTCGGGTGTCAAGGTGAATGTCACACCTGCCAAAGTGACTTGACCATTATGAAGATGGAGCACAAACAATCTGGCCAGCTCATGATGGTACTTGACTCTCTTTACCATCTCACAGAACTAATAACAAGATTGGTGTTGAAAGCATGTGACAGCAATAGGATAGGCCAGCAGCTCGGAAAGTGAAGTAGGCTCCTCTCGTATATGTTTACCACCCTTGTGAGGTCTCCTTGGTGCATGCATTTCTCTTGCGGAATCACTGAGTTTCTCGTCATCTCAGTCATAGGAAGGATCTGACTCCATGTTTGCCAATGTTTGAGTTTTTTTAGATGAGTATGAAGAGATTTATGGTGTCTTTAGGTTTTTTCTACCAAATGTATGAGGGAGTTTGGAGAGAATGTGTATGAAGGGTTTTGGTAATATTGCTGCCAGATTTTTGGGGAATAGAAGGGTTTAGGGACAGTAATTAGGCTTTGGGAATCTTTAACTAGTGTTTGGGATAGTAGGACTAAGGATTTAGGATAAGTAATTTAGGGATATAGGGTTTATGGAGTGGGTAGATAAGAATGTGAAGAGAGCGAGAAAATGAATGAGGGAATGAAAGAGTGAGGGAGTAATAAATGGCTAGGAGTGGAGTTAGTAGCAAAAAACACAATTCATAAACCCTATGCAATTGTTTTTGACAAAAAATGCAAGGAGGTAGGGTTTCAAGTTTTTCCCATTAAATCACCATAAACACCAAGAGAAACTCACTCATTGATCATGGAGGAACGTTTGACTTACTTGAACAACTGAGGATTGAGCAAATTTGAAGTTTTGGATGAGGTTGTGGGTGAAATCGGGCTTGAAACCCTATGCGTCGCGCCACAAACCTAGTATGCCACGCCCCCTCAATGCTTCGCGCCTGTGTAAAATTTACACTGCAAAGTGCAGCTCAATGCACCGTGCCTGATGGATGCGTTGTGCCCACGACCCAATGCGTCGCGCCTCCGAAATTGACAAAGTTGCAGTGATTTTTGCTCTTTGGCTTCAACACGACCTTTCTCTTCTTCACTCTTTCTCCTTTGGATGCAAATGAACTCTTTAAACATGACAAATGGTTTATATACATAGGATTTTAATTTTTCACTTATAAAAACCCACTTTGTAAAGTTTGCCTTTGACTTGCTTTAAAAACTCTGTTTTTGGGCAGTTTGCTTTATTTTTGCCTTTAATGAACTGAATGCTTTGAATTTTTGTTTGCCTTGCAGATGATGGAGTTGCAGAGGCTTGGCAAGGTGACCAGGGTTTCCACCGAAGTTATTACATATGGAAAAACTAAAATTACATCAAATTTGTACATAAAAACATAAAAAACTATGTTTTTCCTCAAAACAAGGTTTTGAGGAAAAATCAATCATTGAGCATGTGATTATGGAATTTATTGTTGTTGAAACTTTGTTTGACCTCCTCATGTGCCTGCTGACCGTTATTGAGCATTTTGAAGACCTTTTTGATGAAACCCTAGACCTAATGAGACCTAAAAACCTAAAGATGACTTTTGCATATTTAAAGACAAAACTTGACTGCAGATGATCTAGATGAATGAAAATGGGCCAGCAGGTAAAGAAAATGAGGGAAAATGTATAATAAGCCACTATTGTCAGATGATCCATGATCCTAATGGAATGCAGCTGATCGAATGAGATGCCTAACATGCAATGCAACAAGAGAATTTGATCATTGACGGAGAGATGAAGATACCGACACTAACATTGGCTCCAATGGGGATGGTAGCTCCTTGGAGGTGCCAAGAACTACAAATCTCTGGAAAGAAAACAGTGCCTCTTCCATTGAGCTACATGGAGTCAATAACTTCAGCAAACTAAAATCAATATCTTGACAACAAAACATCAAAACTCAAGACTTAAGACTCATAACTGAAATGAGTAAGACTAGCTCAAACTGAAACAAGATACTCAAAAGCTGAAACTAGACATTCAACAGCTAGAATTAGACATTCAACAACTGAAACTAGACACTCAAAACTGACGAAAATGAAAAACAAATGAATCAATACTTACTTAACTGAAACAAGTACTTACAAAGCTTTTTAAAGGCAGCAGACCATTGATATTTGAGGGCTCTAATCATGATGGCAACCACTTGCCTACTGATGAAATATGTACAATTATATGAAGTGGACCTTCCAATGTAACCAATCCAGCAGATGGCTACTCACTGAAATTTTGCTCTCACTTTCCCCAAGCAGGTAGAACGATGTACATGTAGGCAACTCATAATAAAAATTGAAACCAAGGCTTATGATAACAAACCAAGCAACATTCATCTTCTCTAATGCTTGCAAAAGAATGCTGAAGGGATCTTGAAAATCCTGAACCACTAGTTTTTCTTGAGCTCTAACAGAAAAATACAAGTACTCCCTTCATTATGATCTGAAAGAACAACTAATTGTCGAGTGATAGGAAGGCATAGAGAGGTATAAGCTTCTGCCATCTGAGTGTTAGCTGTAAATTCCTCAATCATGAGAAATTCTGGCCTATTGTCTCTCTTAGGCTCATAGTCCCCAATTTCATGATCTAGGTCATTCTTAAATAGAAAACAATCTTCAAGATTATCAAACATTATAGCCTTACCATTTTCATGAGAGATAATATTATCTGTTCGCTGATCTATAAATCTAATTTCAAGACTATCATCATTTTCAAAAGAGGAAAAATTTTCACCAACACCTTCTTGACCATGTGCACAATGCAGACCTGCATTGGCTTGGGCTGTAACCTGACCTTTCAAGAGTCGATCTATCTCATCTTTAGATAGAGGAGATAATACTTTTTGTTTTCTCTTTCTCAAGCAATTATTGTCTTCTTGAAATAACTTTTCAAAACATGAAAAACCTGAATGACAGTCCTCAATTCCCTAGTCTTTTGAAATTTGAAAACATTGTTGATCATCTTCATATGACATGGCAATCAAATTATCATTTACCACTGAGTTATCAAAAGAAGATTTTTCACTTACTTGAACAAAGATCTCATCTTTTTTTTCATGAAATGACTGGATTACCTCCTCATGAAGGCTTGGATCAGTAACTTTGTCTTCTTCATTCCAGATGATCTCAACAGCAGAGCTCTCCTTCATGGGATTCAGAACAAGGTTGTCTTCATCATCACGATCTGAATCTAGATCTGAAATAGCTGACTTGACTTTATCACATTCTAAAATTGAAACTTGACTTTCATGCATGATGTCTTCTTCTATGGACAGATCTGAAATAAAATCTTCTCTTTCATCATTTTCCATTGTGCTAAGATCTTGATCCTGTTGCAAAGTTTCTTGACCATCTTGATGAGTATCCTCTAAGCTCTCTTTATGCCGCTGAAATGGATTTTCATACGAGGCCTCCATGATCTCATCATCCATGAAGTCATCATCTTCATAAAATTTCTCAAGATTTTCAATAAAACTATAAACATGTTTACAACAGTCCTGAACTAAGTTTAAGGATGGATAAGATTCTTTATACCTCTCAAAGAACATGGTATGAAAATCATTCAACCAGTAAATACAAGCAGGCGGCAAACTTTCATACCAATATTGGGCTTCACCTTTCAGAGTGGCCATGAATATCTTCATCAAGCAATGTTCAGGAAAATCAACCTTCAACTTGCGAATATGTATGTGAAATCTAACCAGATGCAAAGCAACATCCTTCCTATCATCATCTTTAAATGTAGGCAAATTCCTTTGCCAATCTACCTTAGGAATTTTATTTGGAAAACATGGAATGTGATCTCGAATCATGGGAGCATACCTTCAATCCAGCGAACCCATTTTGATAACAATGAATTCACCAAGAAATTCTCCAGGCTACAAATTTTTGAAGGGTAGAGTCGCCATAAAAATTCTGAACGTTGGGATTCTTCAACATTAGAGTCGCCAGGTGAATGATTTCAGCCTTCATATGTGTCTGACTGCTGTCCACCATCAACAATCAGATCGAACTTGATTCATGTACTAGGGCAATTTGCAGGTCAAATATTCAACTTATAAGACTAGACCGGAGATTGACTGAAGCTACTTTTATCTACTTATGCACTTGCAAAGCAATGTGCAGTTCGAAGGCTTCTCGGCATAACTTCAGGCTCCGTCTATAGTTTATAAAGCAAGAACACTAACAAACAAATAAGATTTTCTTCCCAAGTATCGTCACCACTATGTTAACGCCTAAATCTACCTTAGGCTGAGAAAGATAGGATCTAGGATAACATCAAACCACGCTTAACCTGGTAGCTAGCCCTACCAAGTTGGGAGAGGGCTCTCTCCTTGTCAATCTCAGCAAAATATGATCAATGAGGCTTGAGATGACTAACGTGAAGACTGATTTTAGGCTAGGTATGTGTTCAAAAGAGTTTGATTGAATTTGATAATGTTTTGTTGGCTCAAATGTGAAAAGGCAAATTTGGGTCCGGGAAATGAGGCTCAGGTTTGCAGAGATCTATATGGGGCGAGGTAGGAAAATGGTTTGGTACTTCAAATTGAATGATATGGAGAGATTTAATACTGGTGAGGAGTTGAAGAGGGCATGAAAGTCTCAGGGATCCTCTTCAAACAGCTGAAAACATAAATAACTAAAAAAACCCTAGGTAGAGCACTGCAAATCAATGAATTCTACCTTTATCCTTGTTTGGTTTAGTTAAGATGAAGCAAAGAGAGATGATGGCATACATAAAACACATTTAAACTTATAATTACAAAAGGAAACACAATACCAAAGCAAGATGCCACAAGAATCCCATAAAGTGTTGCAAACCCTGGTCTATTCCTTAGCTAAACCGCTGAAATGAGTATAAAATGAAGCTCCAAGCTTTCCCAAAAGTCCAACCCTTGCTAATGACTGAAAAATTACAAGATATAGGCAACCAACAACTAATCCTAGCCTCTAGGGGTCGAACTCATAAGTTTAGGAGCTGTTCCAACAAATTCTAAACTGAGAGCTAAAAAGTAGGCAGTGGAACAACTTGCCTCTAAAAACTAAGGAACTAATTCATTTAGTTGCAAACTACCTTTTCATGGATGAATCTACCTCTATGAGTGAAAATTTAGCATAATTAAATCGAAATCCATCAAGTCACATTAAATTACATCATGAGTTTAACTATTAGAAAGAGAAAAGTCAAAGTGTGAGGAAACTAGGCGAAAAACAGAGTTTTTTGACCAAAATGAGCAAATTTCCTCCTATGAGTAACACCTTTTTGCAGCTCCTTTTGGAGGCCTTCTCGATGTCCCAATTTTCTCCAGGTGGTCTTGTTGGAAAGATCTACCTGTCTAATTTCTAGAACAAGTGGAATTTCTGAATTTTACCTCCATTTGCCCCTCCAAACCTGAGTTCTCCCAACATTGCTTCCTGTGTGTCCAAAAAGGGGCAAAAAGGTCATTTTTGAGGTGTTTTTGACCTTTTTGGAAGCTCAAAACCTATCAAAATTTATTGGAAATTTGTGGGCATGCATATTTTTCCATGAAAAATATAAAAATGCTGAGTTTTCCTCAAAAGGAGGTCCCTAGAAAAAGTGTGCGCCAGGTGGCGCGGTGCGTCAGGCAGAAAAACCTGTTTTTTAGGCCAAAAACTTCAAAATTGCAAAAAGTGTCCCAAATTTCTTCAAATTTGGGCTGAGGGTCCTTCATTAAGTGTTTTGTTGGGCCAAGGAAGCCTCAACCAAGATTTTGAGTCTATCTTGCTCTTTTCGCTTCCTCGATGTTTTCTTCAACTTGGCCTCTAAGTTCCTGATTCTTGCTTTGCACTCTTTGTTTCTCGCCAAGTAATGGTAGGCCATGTGCCTCAACATAGTTTTCTCTCTGTTGGCCTTCTCTAGAAACTTTTCCAAGTGGATATTTTTCCTCTCAAGCCAAGACTCATGATCAACATCAATTTCTTGTTCAAGTGGTGTCAGTTTGACTTTCCTCCTCTTGGCAGCTTACCGGTTTTCTCGCATGTTTTGTAGCTCCATAATGGTTTGCTGATTCTCTAGCTATTTATTTCTTTGCTCCAGATATTTGATAATCCACTTGGCTCTTTCTAGGTTGAGAGACAAATCATGAATGTTCTGTTGTTGCTCTTGAATGATCTCCTTGAGATTTGAGCTTTGTGAGCCCAAATCGGTGTCATCATCTTGAATAAGAATGAAATTTGTCTCATGCCCTCTTGAAGGCCCCTCATCATGTAATGGCCGCTTGCCCCTGTCTTGTACCTGCTCTACTGATGGAGGAAACGAGACCCCTTCCACCCCGGGTGGAGATAGTACTCGCTTTGTCGCTGCAAACAACCTTGTAGTGCCCTTTTGGTAGGTGACAAACATTGGCACACTAGTTGTTTGTGTCTCATGAATCTCCTGCTAATGTGAATGCCCTCCTGCCTCATGAAAAACTGCTGGGGGTACTTGAGGACCTATGAAGACCTCATGTGAAATGAAATCCTCCTATGAGATGTTCTGTAAACCAAGCTGATGCAAGACCACAATTTTGATCAGTGCAAAATGATATATATTGTTATATTGTTGCTAAGGAGGCTTCCTCTGCACTAAGGTGGTCATATTGTCAATTTTTTGGCAAATAAAATAGGGGAGATTCATCATTCTCACCCTAGTGAAGTGCATCAACAATCTAATGTGATAGGCATCCAAGCGAGAAAACCGACCCTCACATCTGAAATATTTAATTATGAGTTTCATCAAGGGAGCATATGTGTCCTTCAGATATCTTAAGGGAAAAAATCTACTGACATGTCTCTAATAACCAACCTTGATGTAAGGCTCATAATTCTCTCTGTCAATTAGTTGCCTTTTATTCCACTGCTCACCAACATTTGGAATCCCAGTTGCTTGAGAAATAGTCTCAGGTGTGAAGGTGAATGTCACACCTGCCAAAGTGACTTAACCATTATGAAGATGGAGGACAAACAATCTAGCCAACTCATGATGGTACTTGAATCTCTTTACCATCTCACAAAACTGATAACAAGATTGGTGTTGAAAGCATGTGACAGCAATAAGAAAGGCCCGCAGATCAGCAAGTGAAGTAGGCTCCTCTCGTATATGTTTACCACCCTTGTGAGGTCTCCTTGGTGCATGCATTTCTCTAGAAGAATCATTGAGTGTCTCGTCATCTCAGTCATAGGAAGGATCTGACTCCATGTTTGCCAATGTTTGAGTTTTTTTAGATGAGTATGAAGAGATTTATGGTGTCTTTTGGTTTTTGCTGTCAAATGTATCAGGGACTGTCGAGAGAATGTGTATG
>APFE030551893.1:170700-204858 GCA_000404065.3 Pinus taeda | reverse complement strand
GTCGCGCCACAAACCTAGTGCGACACGCCCACTCAATGCGTCGCACCACAAACCTAGTGCACCATGCCCACTCAATGCATCGCACCAATGTAAAATTTATGCTATAAAGTGCAGCTCAATGCGCCATTCCTAATGGATGCATCATGCCTCTGAAATTGCCAAAGTTGCAGCGATTTTTGTTCTTTGGCTTCAACACGATCTTTGTCTTCTTCACTCTTTCTCCTTTGGATGCAAATGAACTCTTTAAACATGAAAAATGGTTTATATACATAGGATTTTAATTTTTCACTTATAAAAACCCACTTTGTAAAGTTTTCCTTTGACTTGCTTTTAAAACTCTGTTTTTGGGAAATTTACTTTATTTTTGCCTTTGATGAACTGAATGCTTTGACTTTTTGTTTGCCTTGCAGATGATGGAGTTGCAGAGGCTTGGAAAGGTGACCAAGGTTGCCACTGAAGTTATTACATATGGAAAAACTGAAATTACATCAAATTTGTACATAAAAACATAAAAAACTTTTTTTTCCTCAAAACAAGGTTTTAAGGAAAAATCAATCACTGAGCATGTGATTATGGAATTTATTGTTCTTGAAACTTTGTTTGACCTCCTCATGCACCTGCTGACTGTTATTGAGCATTTTGAAGACATTTTTGATGAAACCCTAGACCTAATGAGACCTAAAACCCTAAAGATAACTTTTGCAGATTTAAAGACAAAACTTGACTGTAGATGATCTGGATTAATGGAAATGGGCCAGCAGATAAAGAACATGAGGGAAAATGTATAATAAGCCACTACCGTCAGATGATCCATGATCCTAATGGAATGCAGCTGATTGGATGAGATGCCTAACATGCAATGTAACAAGAGAATTTGATCACTGATGGAGGGATGAAGATACCGACACTAACAACACCAACAAACACAATTTTTCCAACAACCAAACCAACCCTTGTATCCGCAAGGTCAACCATTGTAGCAGAAAATTCATCCCTTGCAGCAAAAAACTCAACCTTTATATCAACAAGGTAAAACCTTACAGACACAAGGCCAACCCCTGCAACAGCAGGGCCAACAACTTTATTACTAGGGTCAGTAGTTGCAACAACCATATAGTCCATATGCCACACACAATTTTTATCCACCTTATGGTTATCAACGACCTATGGTAGGTCAATATCAACCCTATCTTGGGAAGAATCCACCTTATGGTCAAGGTATCCCTTAATAGGGTAAAAATCAAACCCCTTATGGTCAAAATCCTCCACTTTGGGGGCAGAACCCTTACCAACAAGGTTGGAACCGTAGATTGGGCCTTCCCAAAGGCCTTATATGCCTTTTAGCCCACAATTGTCGTTTCTAGAAAAGTTGGAACTGCCCGATGTCTTGAGGCTTACTAATGATCCGATAATTCATTCACCTTATTGGCCTCTAGTTCCCACTAATATTTGGAGTGATTTCCCTAAATTCAAAGGAAAATATATAGAAGACCCTCAGGGCTATGTGATGATATATCGCTTATGGTGTTCTTCCAATTCCTACGTTGAAGATTATGTTTGTCTCTGCCTCTTTCAACGAACCTTGATTGGTGCTACCACAAAGTGGTACATTGAGTTACCTCAAGGTACCTATGTAGACTTCAAATCTTTGGCCATGGCCTTCCTCACCCACTTCCAGTTACCATTTCGTTATGAAACTGGTACCTTCTTGCTCACATCTCTAAAATAGAATACCATGACCCATATCTCCGATCACAACCATGAATGGAGATGTCAATGTTGCCTCATTAAGTTTGAAATCCGTAATGAGGTGTTAACCAAATGGTTTACCAAGTCATTCATAAACAAAATCATTGTAGATATAGTAAAGGGTGGTTTTGTTACTAAGGATCAAGCCATTTCCCGTGCCTAGTATTTGGATTTGGTTTATTCCCAATTTGGCACGTTGTATGAAATTTTTCCTGATGCTCCAAGGCCATCTTCAAATCCAACATCTTCAAAGTATCCATATGTACCACCTGTTGACAGTATCATTGGATAAATATCTCAAACTTCCACTAAGTCTTCTTCAAAGCAAAAATCTGTTTTGAATACTGGTTCTAATCCTCCTTTGAAAACCCCATCGAATCTTGGTAAAACCTTTGAGATTAATTCCATCCAGTCTACCACAATAGACAAAGCCTCAAATGTTAAGAAAAATGCTAAAGGTAAAGAAAAATATGATACCCCAAAACAAAATCCTCCTAAGCCATCTGCTGGTGATGCCTCCAAACGTAAGACAAAATATCCTTACCTCATTTGTGAGGAAGATCATTACACCAAGGATTGTCCCTGTTGTGTGGAAGTTTGTAATTTATTGAAAGGGACCCTGGCTGTACTAAAAGAGCCATTTCCATCTCAGCAGACTTAGTTGGTAGACCAACCACAATACCTTTTCTGGTTCTCAGGTTTACATGATGGGTACACTACCTATCTTTGTTTCCACTCTATCAAAAGATTATCAAACTCCTCAAAAGTCGGCGGTGGAAAAGGAAGTCGTTGATACACCTTCTACTTCTACTCCACCTAGTTATGGTCCTCTTCATATTGAAATACCTAATAATGAATCTGTCATCTGATTTCTCCCAAAGGTGTGTTTTGGAATTCATCCTATAATCCGAACACTAGAGCTTCTCAACATTACAGTATTGTCGAAGATTTATCTCAAGCGCCCTCAATGATGTCTGCCTTAGAAGTTCTCCAAACTTGTCCAATGTAGCAGAAATCATTATTGTCTACTATAGGAGGCATCGATCCTAACGATTCGAACTTGATTACTTTCAATCTAGAAAACCATGTTCCTCGTCTTACTCATCAAGTATTCAAGTCATTATAAAAGGAAAGACAATTCATCAAATTGTCATTGATGAGGGTGCTTCCACCTTCATCATGTCTGTTTCATGTTGGAAATCCAACAGATCTCCACCTCTCAATCAGTTCCCGAACACATTAGAAGTCTTTGATGGCAGAGGCTCCCGTCCTTATGGTATTCTCACAAGCTCTCCCATCACCTTGGAAGGGAAGAATGTTGAGTTAGAAGTAGAAGTTGTAGATGCGAATCTGAATTACAACATTCTACTTGGGCGAAGTTGGACCCATGCCATGTTTTGTGTGGTTTCCTCTTTGTTCCAGGTGATCCATTTTCCTCATGATGGAAAAATTGTCACCATCTACCAATTTTCATTTTTCTCTTCCGATGCTTCAATGGTAATGTCCCATATGTGGGAAATATCGATGTTACATATGGGAGCATGGGGGCAGGTGTTTTCAAATATTATTCTTTAATGGGAACTTTTTTTCTCCCACCTCTGCATGTTGCCTCGATCAACATGATCTCTATCTCCAATGATCCATGGATCATCCCTACTCTTGATCAAGTTGATTCTTTTGGTGATTCTATGCCACTAAGTCCTTTCGAACAAGCCTATCAAGAAGTTATCTTAGCTTCAACCACTGCTTCAGAAAGTCATATTGTTTTTAGTATGCACTTGGATACGTATTCGCAATCTCCTTGGCTTGGTTCTTGGGATTCTCCAAATCCCTTAAAAGAGATATTCCCCACCGACAAGAGTATTTTTGAGGTTATGTATCTTAACGAAACTCCTTGGAATGATGCCCATCATTGTTCCTTGTTTCTTCCAAGTCTTAGCGAGATTCCTTCGTGTCTTGAGGCTTTTGTTTATCATAACCCAATGCATCCACTTCAAACACCTGTTTTGGTGCATGAAGTTTTGTCTGAAGGTAATATGGGAAATATTATTGCTACCTTGCCTATTGACATTTCAATCCAACCTTAAATTGTCAAGATATTTCAACTAGAGACATCTTTTTCTCATCATGAGCTTAAGATTTTCTCGCCTCACCAAGTTTTTACTGTTTTCCCATTATTGCAATGGGGTATTCGTCCTATGATTCGTAACCCTCACTCGCTCGGGGAAATGGGGGCATAACCATTTATTTGTGTTATTCAACTTTTTGGCCGAGTCGATGCTTGCATGTTATACCAATGATGAAACTTCGGTTTCATTCTCTATTGATCGATTACCCAAGTCCGAAAATGGGCTCCATCTGAAATTTTTACACGTGATCGTCTGTGTAATTACTTTTTTACATTAGTGTGTGAATTCATTGGTGTTCATTTTTTTATTTTTGGTGTGATTTTTTGCTTTGCAAACATGTTTCCTTTCCTTACCTTGTGTTCCACTCAGTTTGCAAATGTCATCAAAATATTATGTTGGTTTTGTTGATGGTGCTTGTCGACGCACACAGAACTTAACCTCTACAGCTTGACCACTCTTTTCCCCTAATGGTGAGTTGATCAATTTACAAGGTATTTGCCTCGGACAAACAACTAATAATATTGTCGAGTACAGTGCATTTATTGAACTATTATTTGAAGCAGTTTCTATCGGAATTAGAAATTTGGTTGTGAAGTTAGATTCACAACTCGTTGTGCTACAATGAAATAGTCATTACCCATTAATAAATCCACAATTTTTGTGTATGTATCTACTTGTTCGATCATTGGAAATAAATTTTGAGTATATCACATATCAACACATTCCAAGAAATTTGAATACATTAACCGATGCATTAGAAAATTATGTTTTAGATATTCATTTGCATCACTTATGCCGATCACATAATCATAATTCATGAACACATAAGTAGATAATAGAAACATGCATATGTAGATATGTATATCGAGTCAGTCAAAGTTTGTTCATCAAAATCTCAAAAAATAAGTGTTCTGGGACACATGGATTTCAAAGCCTACAATAGTAGAGATAAACACGACTAAGAAAAGGATATTCACCCATATGATACTAACAATAGCATGAGACCACCTTGATCACTCAGCCTAACAACGATGTAGTCTCGTAGACACTCCTACTATATGCCTCGGGTGCCATAGCGACATGTCATCTATAGTCACATATCCTGGAATCCCCTGTGTAATCACTTCCAGATTTAGTTCCATTTCTACCATAGGATCTACTCCTTCGTCATATGGAGCATCCTTTATCTAATGTGCTACTCGTCGTTCTATTGGAAACATGTCAGGAGGCTTTCCTGTCTACATCTCCAAAATTATCACTTGTAAACTCTCAGATAAACTTCAAACAAAAAATCATAAAACTTGAAAAATTCCAAAAAACAAGTTTTACCTGCATCGGTCCACTATGCACTCAATGGTAGAGGTAGATCTGGATCTCCTCTTAAGTCCATGCCTACATAGGCATAGTCATCCACGATGATCATTTTTTGGTGTATCCAACCAAAGAATGATGGAGGGAAATGCATCTGTTGACCTCCCCCTCCTCGAGGCATGATCTCACTCCATCTGAGCAACCTTGGATCTTGTGGAGCTGGGTCATCTACCTCTATTCACTGGTATCGAAATAGGGGCACACACTCCACAAAGAAAGTAACCAAAATTAATTCAAAACCAAACTGCTTCAAGTTTCCCAACTTTCCTTTGGTCAGTTGTCTCTTCATGTTGATCAGCAGTCCCTTGCACCAATTGAACATAGTTGGAGCAAGGCAATCCACTACATATTGGAATTGTGATTTCGTTGCCTCATACGACATTTGCACCCCAGCTATATGGTCCATGGTGTGTAGAATTGTCCTCAAGGGAAGATTGTTGATGGTTTCTATCTTCACCTTCCCGCTCACAGTTGTCTCTGCACTCGGGCAATGCCTTCTAATCAAGGTGTTGATGCTCTCACGTCTAGTATGAGCTCCAAAGAGTTGGAATATCTCCCCTCTTCTGGACAATCTAGTGATCAAGTAGATATCAACTACTTCCAGCTCTAGTTCTTGATCTCCAATGATGAAGATCTATTGATCAACATCCCATAGTCTGATTAGATAGTGTAACTGATCATTTTTAGCTCTAGGCCTTGGGGTTCAGAAGAACTTCACTAACCCACAGTCCCTCAAAGCATTTACACATTCAACACTTTGGTAATCTTGGTGATTTTCTGCCTCATGACCTATTTCCTTCCATTCAATGGCCATGTCTATCGAAATCTCCTGCAAACAACTCATAAACATCATTTTGATGCCTTTCCACAGATCAAAATATTGAAAAAACTGATCAATAGAGAGTATTTCTCTTTCTATTTTCCAATCTACGTCAAGCGCGATTGTCTAAATTATTTTCGTATTAGCATCGCGAGAATATTTTGGGCTCAGGGGTGATCAGTTCGGATCCGATGATCAAACTCGCACTAGCCCCCCTTAATTTAAAAAATGAAAATCCTCCTTTTAACCAGCTAAAATTCCTATGAAATGGCATGAAATAAGTATGAAGAGAAAGAGAAAAGGAAGAGCTCTTACCTGTGGCTAACGGTTCTTGAAATGGTGCCCTGGATCTCCCACACTGCTTGCTTGAAGAATCAAGGAAAATGGGGTAAATGCACTCTCCAATTTACTTCAAGTGCAATGGTACAGGCTCTTTTTGGTGGTTACAGTGATCATTTAGACCGATTCAACGAGCTTTTGTTTTATCTCTTTTTCAGACTTGTTAAAAATAAACGACAAAGAAACCCCCCTCGAGTCTTATTTAAGCTCTTTTCTGACTCTCAAATATGAAAATATCTCTAATTACTTGTCTTTTAAAACTCATTAAATTAAATGAATTGACATCATCTCAGTATACATTTACCCCTTTTTCGGGCTGGGATTGACTATTTACGAAAACGCTACACCTTGGTCGACATGGTAAAGAGGTTCTCTCGAATATTGCTTTCTACCTTTTCAAGTTCGAGGGAAAAATTACGAAAAGAGACATGATGGATTTTTCTTTTTCATCTCTTTTTCAAACTCTCTAAATATGAAAAATACACTAAGTTATTCTTCCGTCGAACTCGTAAAAATTAAATGACGAAAGACTTGTCACCATGACGAGACCAAGATTCTCCTTCCTAGGACTCATAAAACTTACTAGGATGGATTCATTCGAAAAATGAACTTATATAACAATAATATGTTATCCCCTTTAAGCTTGTGATTAAAAATAATTGGGGTACTCACTAGAAATAGTGGGAAAAAATGAAAGTGAAACATCTCTTGTATAGGCAGTATGTTGCTCTTGAACATGACACTCATTTGTTTCTCGTATCAGGTTTGGGATATCCTCCCTCAATCACTTTTCTTTCCAGGTTTGGGTGATCCATTTTACCTCTCATCTGAATATTTCATTTCATCATCATGACCCTTGGTCTTATGTTGATTCAAATGCTACCACACTTTAGAGTCGTGTCACCGATATGTTCAAGAGAAGTCCTATCTCTAGTATATTACCTATACATTGTTTGAACTTTTTCTACAGTCTTGAATCATACTCATTTATTCCACTTTATTCCTTGTTTCGTGTCGATGATGAGGGAATAATTATGATCCTCCTTTGACCGGTCACTTCCTATTGACTTTAGCTCATTATCCAAGAAGATCACTTACAGACCCTCATTCAGTACCTTAGAGCTTGCATGCCTTAATGGAACGTTATTCACACTCGACAACATCTTTTCATCATTGGCCTTCACTTGGATGATTCCATGAGTGTTTGACTTCAACTTCATTTTCAGATTCACAGATGGTACAGTCGTACCTTGAGGACCATTGACATTATTAGTGGTTTCTCTCGTGCTTGTTAATGGTCCACATCATTGGCCGATAATCAGGTGGTTTTCTAGCATGTTCGACTCCAACACATTCATTCACATGTTAGAATTCATACTTTGATCGGGTTGGGATGGAGTGCAAGACCCTGAATTTTGTCTGTTATAACTCAGGTTGCATGGAGTTATGTATTGTTCATGATTTTATACATGTTTCTTCTATACGGATGGTTGTGACCATACTGTGGGAATTTATTTTATCTATGATGATGATGATCCTTCTATATCAAGTGGTTGCATCCATACCATGGATCTTAGACTTCTAGACGATCCTTTTCATTTGGATTGTTGCACCTATATCGTGGATATTTTCACATGGTGCTTTCTATCTCGATGGTTGTGTCCATACTGTGGATTCATGTTTTGATATATATGATAAAGATATCATATATGTATATGTATATGCATCCTTGATTTGCAGGTCTCCTGACAATGTTTTTTCTCGTCCTTGCAAAATCTCATAAAGCATCTCAACCATCACTCATTGTTCTGCCTTCATGCTTTAGGGGGCATATGTTACACAACATTTTGTCACACCACCTGCACTTCCCTGTGTCATACCCCGGAGTGCCAAAAAATTGGAAATTATTACCCATCATGATATGCAGTCTAGATCCTCCCTGAATACTTAATGAAAACATGCCTTCAGCCTTCCCCGAAGAAGTAAGCTCAAAACCTTAGTTTTAGGATCAACACGACTATGACATGGGGAACTCGTGTTGATGGTGAGTTGCACTATACTAGCCTCGCGTTGGAAACATGGTTTTTACTTGGATACTCGCGTTGATCCCTAAAAGACAATTTTTCCTAAAGAGGACAAGAAGCTTCGTGATCTAGAGGCTTTCAGAACGAAAAGCTAGAGGTTGTTCATTGTGGATGTGGTCAAATTCTCCCAATATTTCTCTTTGCTATTATCCCTATGAGCTTCTTCCTTGATATAAGGGCCTTCCCCTATATTTGGAGAGATCTTAACTCCCTCTAATTGCCTATATATTCATCCTCTCCCATTCCCAAATGGTTGGTCTTTGATTATTTGCACCCTTATGCAGAGATAGTGCCTACATGCTATTCACTTTGGCTTGGAGAAGGAGTGCTTGGAGAGCTTGAGCTTGGACTTGGAAATTCACTCAAGGAGGGCTTATTAACATCAATGCTTTGGTTGTATGCTTCCTCTTTTATTCATTAATATATACAACTATTGCTTCACATTCCATAAATGCTTGTGTCAATGCATCATTTATCTTAATGCTCCTTGATCTGTTATGTGGATTGCATTCGATTATGCTTGTTGCACTTTTATGCTTTGTTATGTTTTGGCCTCTTATGCAGGTATTCAAATGTTGTCAGCAGTAGGGCTGAGCCTTAGGAGAAAGCGATCAAGATCTTCAACAAAGGAGTGTGTTATAGCATAAAAACGAGGTAGGTCTCCTCCCTCTTCTCTCATTTCGATTTTAATTTAGGAAAGTGTCTCGTAGATTGTCACGTTGGTTGCTAGTCCCACTCATTGGGCTAGGGGGGTCATCTTTGTTCGTGGAGATTATTTACCTAGACAACACTTTGGTGAGCTAGTTGCATAACATTTATTATCAGAGCTTTGGATTCTAGGGTTTCGTTGCTTCAAACAGGCCATCTTGGGATTTTTTCTATAATGTTTATTATATGAGGCTTCAAAAGCTGAAATTTTGACCAAGTGGATTTGAAATCTTGGTGAACTTTTTGTAGAAATTTCAGATCTTGGTGTTATCACTTGGATTTTCCTTAGAAGTTATTTAAAAGAAGGAAAGTGTCCAAGGTAACTACAAACCAATATTTTAAGTACAGATCCTAGTCGATCTAGACTCAGAGAGGGCTTTCTTTTTATAATTTAGTATTGTTTTGATATGATATTAGGCTAGTTATTAATGCTTAAGGAATTTGTTTTGATTTTTTTGGTGGAATTAATGAAACGGGTGGGCAGAGCAGGTATTCAGGCCATTGGGCTATGGAGTCAAGTAGGAAATGTTTAACAGAGTTTGATTAATCACCAAAGTAAGAGTTCACAAGGAAAGCTAGCACAACAAGGACAAATATGAAGGTCTCAATGGATGAAAATCTTAACCAGGGCCAAGGGCAATGAAGAATCCTTAACAGGAATTAAGATGATGAAGGGAGGTTTGGTAAATAGCAAGGGCAATTAAGAATCCTGCACTAGGGGCCAATAGAGGGAATGAATTATAGAAGTAAGGGAGAAACTAAGAATTCACAGACTTAAACAATTTAGTAGAAAACATTAAATAAGTAAACAGTTAAAACAGAGAGCACTTAAGCTAATTTTGATGATATTACTCATTGTTTGCTTTTAAGAATTATAAGAAACACATATGATATTTCATAACATAAAGGAAAACAATAATCAAACTCAAAGAAATGATACTTATTTGTTTCCCATAGTGCACATGAATCGAGAGAAATGTCCTCAGTTTTATTTAATCTAGTAAACCAGTCCAGCCTTGATTACAATAACTCCTTTAGCTCAAAACAAAAAGTCTACAGAGATTCTTTTTAATCCACCCCAATTACTTCAATTTGTGAAGTATTTATACAAAAGTTAATACAAAATATCTCATAACTATATGAGATTTATTCTAGGAAACAAAAGTTATCTTCCACACGAAGATAGAGATAGATGGAAAACAGATTATTTGTTGTCCCTTTATTTGTGAATGTGTTGGATATTGGAACTCGGATTTGGCTCTTGCAGTTGCCTCGGTATTTATGTGTTGGACTTCATTCTTGTCTTCACCTATTGATACTCTTTACCTACTGATACTCTTTACCTATGTTGTTTCATCCTTTCACCCTATATTACCAAAATTTTCCATAGAAAACATCTTTTACTCCACAGATTTACTATAGTAACTTCACAGTAAATCAATTAAATTGGTCCACCATTTGTTATCTGGTAATTTCATCCTGATCATCTTCCTAAAAACTTCATCTGCTTCTGTGTACTTAGCAAAATTGGGTTTGCTAGTGAATAGATGTTTTACTTCATGTTCTATGTAAAATAGATTCTCCAAGCCATCATAAAGTACCTTACCTGTAGGTAATTCTTTTACTCCTGAATAACTTTATTGGCTCCTGGCTTGTTTATTTAATCTCTTGATATAGTCTTCCTATGTCATTAATTTGTCATGTATAACCAGTGGGCTAGGAAGGCCTTTCTCTCTCAAAATTCCATATTTCAACATGAAGCTATCTATGTCTTCCTGAATACTCTGACACATTTTCTCTAAAATTAAGCATTAAGTTCCTTTTAGTAAGGACTTTCTTTATTTCAATAATAGTAGTTGTTATATCCTCAATCCCTAACTCCTCTAGCTGGTACCTGTTCCTACTGTTCAAAAAATCAATCAACTAATTTGCCTCTTCAGGTTTATCTCCCAGTTCTTCTTTAGTCTTCTGTATAGCTTCCATAGCAACTTTAACTAATTCAGTCTGTTCAAAAATTACCTGGATAGAAGGCCAAATATCATTGATGGAATCAATGATATTGTTCCACAAAATATTCTTCATATATCCCAATGGTTTTTCTAATGTCAAATCCTTCTCCATGACTCTGATTCTTTCCTCCATCCTTCAGTTCTTTCGTTCTTCTTCTTTATTATGAATTTGTGCAAGCTCGTAGTTTATTTCCAAACTTGTCATTTGTTCTTTGAGATTTTTGAGTTTTGTAGCCTGGATACTCATTTGTTCCATGGATTTAATCAATTCATCTATTTTTTCTGTTGATTTCCTTGCATTGGTTGATGTAATCCCTATTACTGGCAATGTTGTTGCTGGTGGAAGTGTTGGCACCAAGGAAGTTGCCAGAGTGGAGGGTATTGTTGTAGAAACTGTAGGTATGACAATCTGAGGAGCGGTGGCTAGCTCACTCTACTTAGACTGCATAGCATTCTCCAATTCCTTCTTAGTTTCTTTTAACTGATCATTTAAATTAAGGACTAGGTCCATAAGTTCTTCCTCCTTTTGCCTCTCTATAACTTCTGCAGTTTGAGGATGGTGGAGAGGAGGGATCTTGAGCTGCTTCTTCAGTGCAGTTATATCATCATTTTTATTTTTAATCAACTGCTCTGCTACTTTGACATCCTTGGGATCATGTCCCAACTCTCTCACCAAGTTTTCTAAAGTTTTTATCCTCGCGTCTTTAGCTTGAGAGGAGGCCTTTTCCAGTTGAAGTTGTACAGAGGTATTGTTCAATGAGTTATACAATTGATGTGTTGTGATGGCCTTATTAGTCTATTTAGAATATACGATTTCACCAATTTGTTTATGCAATTCTATTTGGTCAATAGGATGAATATCCTTTGCCAAAACTTCAAAATCAGTCTTTAAATAATCAGCCATGGATCTTGGTTGTTGCAAAGTTGGATTGAGGAAGCTCATCTAAATCTTTCCTTCCTTTATATCAAAGGCTGACATCAGCCTTTTCTAGTTGGTTGGAGCCATTCTGAGATAGTGAGCATAGGTTTGAGTTTCCAGTTTCTCATTCCTTGCTTTAATTTCTTTATACTTTCCTTTAATGTCTTGGCTCTGTCCAGAGGGAGCTCTAAATGAAGACACCTCTGTGATTTGTTGTCTTTCCAATACTTGGAACTGTGAGGTTGATGGTGAACCTCCTGAAGGGATAGTGCACCCACTTTTTGTCCTTTCTGCCACTATGTTGCATGTTGTTTCCTCAGTGTACTCTTGTTTTGCATAGGGGTTTAACATTTTCCTTTTAGAAAAAGTTTGATCAATAGGCCTGCTGGAAGGAGTGGCCTCCTCTCTGTCTCTTTTAAGGTTTCTTTCCTCATTGAGAGGTGTCTGCAAAACAAGAGGGTTTCTCATGATTTGTTCCGGTTGAGCGAGCTCCTCTGAGATTTCAGGTTGCTTGGATCCTTCTTGTTGTTCTGAAAGCTCCTATTGTTTTTATGGCTCTACTTGTTCTGAATACTTTTGTTGCTCTGAATATTCTACCTGTTCTGATGTCCCTCGTTGCTCTGATGGTTGTGTACTGTGTTCCTGTGGCTACCTTTATGATGAAGTTTCTCTTGGCACCTGTACAAATGAATTTTCATCAAGCCTTCTTTCTAAATCCATCAATACATTGTCAACTACAACTTGTGTGCTATCTTGATCTACTAGAGTGCCTTCCACCCATTCAGATTGATTGGCATATTGTTCAATTTCTGGGATCCTATGGTGGATATAAGGAGGTAGCTTATTTTTTTGCCTTCTATTACAAATGAAGCTGTGGGGGTCATAGGTCCAGATGAAACTCTGTTTTAATCTCAATATTTTGAGGAATTCATCTGCCTCCTTTCCTGCTTGTCTATTATTGCAAATAAATGGGCCTAGATGATCTTTTATTCTTAGCTGGGACTTCTTCTTGGTTTTGACAAAGTGAATATCATTAAAATTGATCATTTTCCTGTAGTACTCTAGAGAAAATAATCGCATGGGGAGATATCTAGGTAATTTGTAAGGAGGAAACTCACACCTATAAATTTTGATTTCAGTATGGTTTTGGTACAAGTACCAATCCCCTACTTTTTATTGTTTGGGCAGCTGGAGAACCCTCTTAATATCTGCACTGATTCTAGGAGGAGGACTTCCTAATAACATTGTAGCCACTGGATGTACAAATAGGTGAATAAAATCTATGTATGGATAGTGCGAAGAACTAGACATGTGGAATAGAGAGGTCTAGAAGATGACAAATCTAGGATTCCCTCTAGTATCAAGTTTTTGGACAGAGAAGGGAAAATTATCATTTTGGTAGTAGAGAAACCAATGATACAAGACTAACGAATATTTGAACACTCTTTCATTTTCTAATCTCATAAACTGATCATGCATTTTATCTGCAATGAACTTGGCATAATCAAACTTGACTACAGGAGGTTCACCAGGGGCAAAAATAGACATGTAGGCAAAAATGATTTCATTTACATATTCATTAGTGGTAAAACCTAAAATGCATGATATCATTGTTGTGATATCTTTGCCCATATTAGAAAAGATGACTGACATGTAAGGAGGGGGGTCTTTTGGCATGTATCTTTCTTTAGCAGTGAAAGTCTGGAGGATTTGGGTACTTTTGGAACTAGACAACTTAGAGAATCTTTCAAGCAAATCAGAAATGGTAAGGGGGGTGAGGTCTTGACCAAGTTGTAACTGTAACATTTCATTATGGATTTAGTAGTGATAGTAAACAAGACTTTCTAGTATGGGGACATTACAACTCTCATGATAGGGTCATAGTTTGCATGATAGTAGTGAACAGTCTCCGACAAGACATGAACATTGGGGGATTGATACTTGGGTAGGTTTGATTCCCAGAGAACTATCTTATCTGCATGGTTCAAGTAGTTATCTCAGTGCTTGCAATGCATTTTCAAAGGGGTTTCTTCGAAGGTGAGGTCTTTTATCTGAAAATCTTTGTCAATCAGGGGAAGATAGTCTAAATCTCTATGGGGAGTGGTAGCTGGAATGACATTTAAGGAAACTGGGGCATCCATCCTTGGTTCTTGTTGATTCAAGGATGAGAGCAGAGAATTTCAGGAAAATATGAAAAATTGGATTGTCTCAGAGTGTCTCAAGACTACCAAACAACTTAATTTCACTAAATTACTTAATTTTTACAGCGATTTAGTTCAGTTCCAGTGTTGAAAACATGGTTTCTCAGTTGAAAACGGGGTAAATACCTGGTTTTGGTTGTATGAAGGTATAAATATCACTGGTGCAATGTTCGCAAGGAGCGCACGGGCTCTACAATGGTTACTTGGAGTTCAGCGGCTTCTGGGGGTTGACGGTTGGAAGCCGGTTGACAGTTCGAACGTACTCTGTCTGTGCATGGGGAACAGAAGATTCTTTCTTGGCAAAATAAAAATAAAGAGTATTTTTTGTTTTATTTGCAAAGTCAATGATTTTAGTGGGTATAGTGGAAAAGAAACAGTTGGCACCAATCTACAGAGGTGACGTTTTGTCGTTTAGTGAGGGTGGTAAGTGGAGGCAGTAAGCGGAATCCATCACACCGCTTTTGGGGGCTTGACGGTATTGGGAGAGGTCTTCCTGATGCCATTCATCGAGCGACACGTAGTGGCGGAGTGAATAGTGAAACTGCTCACATCGGGCGGGTAAAGGTAGGCATCAGGGGCGGCCCGATATGAGCGTTAGCCATTAGATCTAAAGGGGTCAGTTCGTACGGTGATCGGGGCAATGATTTAATCGAGAGCTAATGGAGGGGCCCGATGGGATAATAATTATGGATTAGGGAGATTTAATGATGTCGGGGATGATTTGATTAGAGGATGGTTATTAATTAATCACGGTTTGGTTAATTAATCCCTATTAACATAGCAGAGGGTTATGGTTCTTAATTAATTGTAGATAGATTAATTAATCCATCTAATTACTTTATTATTATGTTTTATATTTCAAACCATCAGGGCGGGGTATTAAAATATGGAATTTTAATAATATATATGGGAAAGGGGTGTATTTTTAGGGAGTTAAATAAATTAACGTTAATATGAAATGGAAATAGAGATGAAAATTGCGCTAAGTAAAATGCTTTTGAAATATATTCGTACTCTCGCATTTAAACATTCTAACTTAGGCTTAGTTGCATTTGTGGGTTTTGTATGGGAGGTAATTACTTTTCCTTGGAAAATAGTGGTTTTACCTTAGGAAAAGGGATTTTTTAGGTGATATGAATGAATGATGGAGGGGGTAAATGTTGATAAGGGGATTTAGCACTTAGACCTTCTAAGTTATTGGGTTGAGGGTCCAGTCCCTCCATAAGTCATAGAAATGCTCTGAGCCCCTTTAACTTAAGGTTTCAAGTACTCTAATTGTTATTTGTGGGAAATTAGTGAAATAAGGGGTAAAATGAATGAAGAAATTAATCACTTGACTTTGTAAATGTCTCCTTGTTATCCATACTTTTAAAGCAATATGATGATGATAGTAAATGATATAAGTTTTGACTAATCATTCATCATACATAATTCTACAACCATGCAACTACTTATCCATCTACTCATCCTACAATTTTTTCTACTCTTTATTAGGGTGCACTTAAGCTGGCAAACCCTTATCAAACTATTCTTTTCTTTTACAATGGAAACCTATCTAAGTCTATCCTTATTACATCCAAGGGCTCAGATTAAACTGTTGAGCTCCTTTTATTCACTCTACCTATCTACTTATCTACCAAGATTAAACAATTTGGTCAAATTTTATTCTCTATCTATAAACAAGAAATTCAAAACATGAAATAGCCAAGTTTACACTGTTTGACCATCCATGGATTGTGGCATAAGTGACAAGCCGCACATAACCTTTTGGTTTACATCAAAGTAAATGGTAGTGACATTTAGACTTGCACACTTTCATGGTCTTTTTATTCTTTCTTGGGGTTCATTTTCTTTCATTTTTTTGACCTTTTTCATTCTTTTTGTACTTTGATTTTTCTTTTAGGACATACCCTCTTTACATTTTTTATTTTTATTTTTATTTTTTGTATTTTTTGAATATGGAAAAAATTTGTAGAAAGCAAAGGTATGTACATATTACAGAGGTAAACTAAGTTAATCATAAATTATGACACCTATTGGTATAGGAACATAACACTTGGTACACTATATTTTTTAAGATATGGTCCAAGGAATTTAGGGTTTTTGCAGGCTCGAGAATTCAATATCAAACAAGTCACCTAGGGGAAATCGTCAAAACATTCTCTCCAAGCATCGATTTAAATTCATAAAAAAATATTATAAGTGCATGGATTTTAGTTTTTCGTATATTATTTTCATGGCAGAAAGTCAAAACAATGACGCATGGCATCCCGCACAAGTTCTCTATACTGAACTCATTTGTAATCAGACTGACATGGAAGATTAGGCATACATATTTCTTGAATAATCCAATCTTAGTTTGACTTGTAGGGTTGGAAAGAAGACTAAGTGGGCTACTTTATGATGAAATTTTAGACCTTAGAGAGAAGAAATTACAAATATACAACAGTTTCAATATCGGGTTCCTAAAAATCAAGAAAAATGTGTGTATTTTTTTTAAATTTTGCAAACTTTTATTTGAAAAAATAGTTTGAAGTTATTCAAAGGGAATTGTGAAGTATATATATCATTCTTTGATTCAAAAATTCATTGAAGAAAAACAATGGACACACCTAGTAAGCAATTAGAAATCTCTACTATGATGCATGAAGAATAGGAAGAAATGTGACATGATATATCAAAATTATAAGACCAAATGAAACAAATTTTGCTCTCACAAAGAGTAACAAAAAATGAAATGGAAGCTTGGAATAATGGTTTAAAAGCAGGCATGGAATATTTGAAGGATGGAATGAATGTTAATATGGAAGGTTTGAAGGTGGATATGGAAGGTTTGAAAGAAGGTTTGGCGAAGTTGCTACAACAAATGCTTCCTGATGGCGACAAGGTATTCCATGAAACTCATGATGAGAATAAAAGGAATTTTAATCATGACTTTAGAGACTATAAATTTGGGTTGAATACCAACCACATTCCAAAGATCGATATGAGTAATTTTGATGGTAAGGATTTGATAATATGGATACTATAGATGGATCAATATTTTGATCTACATTATGTGAATCACAAATAAAAGGTATGCATTTGCATTTTTATATTTAGAACCCAATGAGTTTGTATGGTATTGATGGATTTATTCTCACAAACCACTTATCACTTGGTAAATTGTTTTTGGAGGAAATGATAGCACATTATCAAGATATAAAGAGAAACACCTTCTTTTTCCAATTAATAAATATCAAACAAAATGGATCAATGGTGGAGCACATTGAAGACTTCCGAAAATTCAATATTAGGGTAACTGATATTCCATATGAGCATAGGGTTGATGTTTTCGTAGGGACTCTAAATTATAACATCCAACATGAGGTTATATTTTGGGAGCTTGAGGCATTAGAGAATGCATTCAAAGCGACAAGAAAAGTTGAAAGAAAAATTATGGCAACAAGGAAGTCTACCACTCGCAACTATAAATATGGAATTATTGTTGCTCCTAGCCTCCCACAATCTACAAGTTTGACACCAAAAAAACTGAAGGAAAAAGAGAAAAAGAGATTTTTATAGTTGTGATAGAAAATACACCAAAGTTCATAAATGTTCTAAGAATTAATTATTTTACAAGGATTGTGAAGAAGAGGAATAAAATGAACAAGAAACATCAAAAGAAGAGGATATATACTTGGAACCAACCCTAAAGAAAGAAGAAATGAATCTAATCATATCTTGTAATGCATTGGTAGGACTTACCACTCCTCAAACTCTCAATATAGAAGGATATATAAATAAGAAAAGGGCAATAGTGTTGATTGATTCTGGCAGTACCCATAATTTTATTCATTGTAAGATAGCCAAGGAATTGAAATTATTTCTATATCCAACACCACAGTGTTAAGTAATGGTCGCAAATGGAGGAACTATAAATTGATTTGGATAGTGCCATAATATCAAGCTAACCATGTGGGAATATGTATTTAATAGTCCAATGCTTTCCATTCCAATGGGTGGTCTTGATGTTGTACTGGGAGTCCAATGGTTACAATCTTTGGGGATGATAGCTTTTAATTTTCAAGAATTTTTCTAGGAAGGAAAGGAAATTGAATTAAGGGGTATCACAGGGAAACCAGGAAAGATAATAAGATATAATGGCATGAAAAAACTTTTGAAGAAAGAAAAATGGGGCGTAATTGCAAAATTATGTTCAGTAGAGGTTCAAACATTGAAATCATACATTTCTCTAGATCTCCAAAAAGTCTTGGACAATAATTCCATGGTATTTGAGACTCCCAAAGGCCTCCCGCCTATTCATGATTATGGTCATGCTATTCACTTGATTCCAGGAAGTGCTCCTCCAAACATCAGGCCTTACAAATATTTGTATGCCAAAAAGATTGAAATTGAACATATGGTTGCAGAAATACTAGAGATTGGTATAATTCAACTAGGCCAAATTTCTTTCTATACTCCAGTAGTATTGGTGCATAAGAAGGTTGGATCATGGTGTATGTGTTCAGATTATAGGGAGCTCAATAACCCCATTATTAAAGATAAAGTTCTCATTCTTGTCATTGAGTAATTTTTGGATGAATTACGTGGCACAATTTACTTCACCAAGTTGGATCTTCATTCAGGATATCATCAAATTAGAATGAAGATTGAAGACATTCTGAAAGAAAAATTCATAACTCCTGAAGGCCATTATGAATTTTTGGTCATGTATTTTGGCCTTACTAATGCACCTTCCACATTTCAAGGTTTGATGAATTCCATTTTCAAACCCTTCCTTAGAAAATTTATGTTAATATTTTTTGATGATATACTAATATACAACAATTCTTGGAAGGATCATGTTCAACATGTTGACAGGGTGCTCAAACTTTTGGAGGAGAAACAATTGTATGCAAAAACCTCCAAGTGTTTCTTTGGAGTAGAGGAGGTGGAATATTTGGGCCATATTGTATCTCATGAGGGTGTTAAGGTAGACCCTAAAAAAATTAAAGTCATTAAGGAATGGAAAATCTCCACAACCTTAAAGCATCTTCGGGTATTTATCGGGTTGATAGGGTATTATCACAAGTTTGTTAAGAATTATGGGAGTATAGAAGTGCCTCTAACAACATTATTGAAGAAAGATGCATTTTCATGGACTCCAGCAGCATCTAAGGCCTTTGAATATCTTAAAGAGTCAATGTGCCAAGCATCGGTCTTAACTACACCAAACTTCACAAAAACCTTTATTGTGGAATGTGATGCCTTGGGAAATGGAATTGGTGTTGTTTTAATGCAAGAAGGAAGACCCATTGCTTTTGAAATTCATCCAATCAAGGGAAAGTATTTACACAAACCTATTTATGAGAAGGAAATGTTGGAAATACTACATGCACCGAAGAAATGGCAACCTTACCTAATGGTAAGACACTTCAAGGTAAACAAAATCATGATAGTCTTAAGTACTTTTTGGAACAAATATTATCTTTAGAAGAGAAGCAAAAATGGGTCAGAAATATTTTTGGTTATGACTTTGAAATCATATACAAAAAAGGGAAACACAATGTTGTTGTAGATACACTCTCAAGAAAGGATGAGGATGTGGAAGCATTGCTCTATGCCATTTCTATTATCCAACCATATTGGATAACTGAATCAAGGGATGAATGGAAGAATGATGTAGAGGTGTGGAAACTCATTCAAACGTGGCAGAAAGATCTCCTTACGTATGATACCTTTATATGGAAAAATTATTCATTATGCTACAAAGATCGCTTATATCTAGTGAAGAATTCTCAAGTCAAACAAAATATAATTTGGAATTACACACGTCACCCTTAGGAGGGCACTCTAGATTTTTAAAAACTTACCAGAGGGTCAAGAAGGAGTTTTTTTGGGATGACCTTAAATCTGATATTCAAAATTTTGTGGTTTAATGTTTGGTTTTCCAACAAAATAAAGTTGATACTATTAATACCTCGGGTCTATTATAACCTTTAGCCATTCCAAGTCAATGTTGGGAGAAAGTCTCAATGGATTTTATCACAAGTTTACCCAATTTTGAAGGAAAGAGTGCCATCATGGTGGTAGTTGATATACTTACCAAGTATACACACTTTTGTGCATGATCTCATCCTTTTAAATATAGAACAATTGCTACTGCATTTATGGAACAATTCAAAATCGACATGGAAACCCAAATATTATTGTAAGTGACACATATCCCATTTTCAGTAGAAACATTTGGTCAAAATTATTTTCTTGTATTGGTACTAAATTAGCTCATAGCTTAGCTTAACATCCTCAATTTGATAGGAAAACTAAGACAATGAATTTTTTTTTGAAAGGATATCTCGGTTGCTTTATATCTGATAAACAAACACAACGGATAAAGTGGTTACCTATGGTTGAATGGAGGTATAACACTTCCTTCCATACTACATCAAAAATGACCCCATTTATGGTACTTTATGGATATCATCCACCATCCATCACATCATATTTAAGATAAAATTATAAGGTTCAAGCAGTAGATTCAGATCACATCGAGCATCAAAAACAAATTCTCCAACACTTAAAGGATAACCTCACTCTGGCGCAAAATCAAATGAAACAACAGGAAAATCAACATCACAATGAAAGAAGTTTTGAAGTAGGTGTCTGGGTATTTTTACAACTAAAACCATACAAACAAATGTCCCTCAAGAAATCTAATAAGGATAATAAATTATCACTCAAGAACTATGGTCCTTACAAGGTGTTGCAAAGGATTGGTACTATGGCATACAAATGGGATTTGCCTACATCTTATTGAGTAGACCCATTTTTCCATGTTTCATTCTTAAAAAAGGTTATTTCTAACAAGCTCTCAGTTCAAACAAAATTTCCAGAACTTGATGAAGAGGGAAAAATCATATTGGAGCCTAAAGCATTCATGGAAACAACCTAACAACTACAGAAACAATCAATTTCATAGTATCTCATTAAGTGGACAAACTTACCCACTGAAGATTCCACATGGGAGGAAGAGAATATTATACAGAAGCATCCAAAATTATTCAAGCGTTGAGGACAACACTTTTTTTTGAAGAAGAGGGACATGTTAGGTCCTTATAACGTTAGTGTAGCCCCCTTATTTTTATTGTTAGTGTAGCACGTTAATGTTATTGGTGTTCCCATGTAGTCACCATATTTTTGTTTTTGTGCCCCATAGGAACCCACTATTGTTATTGTGATGCCATTACATTATTATTTTTATGTAGACTCTGATTATATTTTGACCCCTTAGACTCCTATATAAACCAAGGACGTCTTTTCATTTGTATCATCCAATAATTGTTCATTTATGTAATTTCAAGAAGGTTTCCCCCTCAAAGAGGTTATTCCTCAAGCCATTGATCTATCTTTCCTTCTATTTGGTGATTTGGTTGCATAACACTCTAGAGGTAGTTACTTGAGCTTCCCATACCTAATGCATCTAAGGTAAAAGGGGGCATTCATGAGTATAATGGCCAAAAAATCCACAACAAGCATAAGGTTTATTGGTTCAAATAACCTTGTTTTTCTTGGATTGTCCGCCCTATTGCTGGTTTGTGGGATATTGTTGGTCACCCTTAGGGGAATTAGGTTGGTGACCTTTATTTCCTTGGTCACCTTGATATTGTTTCTTTTGGTTACCCTTACCCTTATTCCTTCTCTTAGGGTTTTGGGGATTGGTAATACTCTGCTGAGCATACATTTGATTATGTGGAGGTGGTCGTTGTTGTTGTAGAGGAGGTGAAGGCATGGGAGGTTGAGGCATTGGTGCTAGTGGGGATGAAGCAGTAGGAAGTACATAAGGATAGTAAGGATTCACAACAACATTTTCGTAACCATGTTGAGAAACAATTGGCCCTAGCATCAATTAATGCAGATGGGGATATGCATATGACGTGCTTGTACCTTGGTAAGAGTTGGCACGTGAAGGATCAAGAGGGGGATAGGTGTAAGAAAAACTGCCCCCCCCCCCCCCCCCCCCCTAGAGTTGACCATAACTCATGTGAGGTTGAGGATATGGTGATGGTTGAGGATGGGAAAGAAATCCAACGATACCGTCAATGACATGAGATGCCCATGGTGCATATTAGCACCGGGTTGAGGTGGATTGGGGAGAATAGTATAAACATAACCTAACTGGACATATATCAGATCATATTTCAAGGTTATATGGAGGGCTTCTTCCTCAGTTGGACGGAAGTGAGAAGCAACATATTTACCTATTGGGGCCAAAACAGTTCTTAGAAACAAATCCATATATACACGATATTCAAACTCAAGGGCTCTACACATGCTCCTACTTTTATGTCATTCTTTAACATGGTCAAAAGGGAAAGTGGTAGAATTTTGATGAAAATAGGTCAAGGGTCTGGTACCTATGTCATATTAGAGAGGTAAATGAAAATATCAAAGAAAATGTTAAAATTTGAAAGTTCTATGCAGAAATGTAAAAATTATTTAAAGAAACTTGAAATTTCTATGCAGAAAACTAAAGGTACTTTGCATAAAATTGAATGGAACTTAATGTACTTTGCTGAAAGTTGAATGTACTTTGTAGAAATTGAATGGAACTGAATGTACTTTATATAAAGTTGAATGTACTTTTTATAAAACTAAATGGAACTGAATGTACTTTGCAAAAAATTGAATGTACTTTGCAAAAAATGAATGTACTTTAAATAAAACTAAATGTTTTATGATGCTGAAATTACTTAGAATGAAGATTTCTTCTTCTAAACCTTTTAGATCAACAATTGTAGATAGAACATAAACTTAAGGATAATATGAAGACAACCAAACACAAATATAAGACATTAAGAGTTAGGTCCAACGACTAGGGAAAACCCAAATGATTCTTCTTCTATTAGATTTATTCAATTGTTCCGTTGAATAAAAAGAGAGAGAGAGAGAGAGAGAGAGAGAGAGAGAGAGAATGAATAAAGTCACCAATGTCTGATCAACTTGCAATTGAAGTTCTCTTTCACTTTTCTTGAAGATATCCTTCTCTTAATTAGATCTTGTCCTTCACACTTGATTTAGCTCTTCCCTTGCTCTTACTCTTCACTTTCTCTCACACTTCTCATGCACACACTCAATAATAGTTCTCCTTAACAATGAACAATCTACTCTCAACTCTCACTTTCTCTTGAGCCAATAATAGGAGAATTGAATTCCATGAGGGGGGAGTTACTTGAGGAGAAGTGTAACTCATCCCAAGAATAGAGAGAGAGATACACTTGTCTTGAGGAGTTACAATTAAAATTATGGAGAGAGAGAGAGTTACACTTATAAATGAGAGAATATTTGGTGAGAGTTACAAATCGAATTGAATGAGGGAGTTACAAGTGCATTTAATGAGGAGTTACACTTTTGTCATACATTGAATTAGTGAGGGAGAGTTACATTCTCTTAAGTGTGAAGTTTCTAAGACAGAGGTTTGATTTTCCAAGCAAGAGATTCTCAATTTAATTTACTTATTCCATGAGAGAATTCATTTTTATTAATATATTAAAGGAAAATTACTTTAGACTATTTTATAATAGTAATAATAATAATAATAATAATACTAGTAAGGACAAATATATTAATTCTTGACTTGTATAATGTGGATTTCATATGTCAAGATCATCCTTCATCATTTAGACACGAGTTTCTATTTTTGGAAAGTCACTTCCAAATTGAGATGTGACTTACTATTTTTGGAAAGTCATATTAGAATTGTCAAAAATGAAATTTTATTATAGGTGGTTCAAACAAAACTGAAATATGTGATTTCTTCTAGGAAAAATTTATCCTTGAGCAACCAAATTTTAACACTCCTTCTCAGCTAGGGAGGAATTCCTTTTTGCATCAAATATCTTTGCTTTCTCTTATCTCAATCATTCATCTCAACTCAAATCTGCTACGAAATGTCTGTAACAATGAAGTAGCAATCTAAATAAGTATCATCCACTTGACACAAATTTAGAAAGGAAAGGGTCATCACATGTCACATAGACAAATATTACACTCAACCAATTTTCATCTCAAAAATTAGGCGATAAAACATGTGCATCACATAGAAAAGACTCAAACAAGTCACACATATAAGAATCAAAGACAACCAAGTGTCCAGTGGTGGAACACCTACATCCTAGACAATTCTCACTACACCTATTGGCCAAATAGGTGGCTCTTCCCATGTCCTAGACTGTGGGTCCAATGCATAATGAGGCCTACTATTGTGGCACACGCTACACAAGAGGTCCCTCATCCTTACGAGATTTCTAGCATTATTTCCTAATCTCGTGAGCTCTAATAGGGGGAAATGAAACTCGATCTTCTTGATCAACTGATACTGCTTCCCGGAAAGATCACATCCATAAGTCCAAGCTGCTTTCTAAAAACCAAGAACTTTCCTTTCAGTAAAGGCTTGGTAAGAATGTCAACTATCTGATCATCAGTGGAGATGTGATGGAGCCTCACTGCTCCTCTCTACACCATATCCATGATATAGTGATACTTGATCTCAATATGTTTGTACTTATCATGAAACACAATATTTTTTGCAAGACGAATCCCACTCTTATTGTCACAATATATAACTTTTGTGTCTAGAACTTTCTCAAATAGTTCACCAAAAATATTTCTCAGGCAAACTACCTCACAGCTAGCCATGCTAGCATCAATGTACTCAACTTAAGTTGTACTCAGTGCAACAACCTTCTTCTTTCTGCTCATCCAAGAGATCATAGTAGATCTCAAGCTAAAGCAACACCCATAAGTGCTCTTTCTATCGGTAGAGTTACCAACCTGATCAACATCAGTATATCCATGAAGTATTACATTTTTAGCAACGTATTTCAATCCTAGATTGGTAGTTCCATTAAAATATCTGAGTACATGTTTTGCAGCAATCCAGTGGGAATGAAAGGGATCAATCATATATTGACTTAAATTATTTACAGTAAATCATCTGTTAGGCCTAGTGTTTACAAAAATACTCTGTGGGATTTTCCAGAAAAGGTCTTGTAGCTTTGTCACATAATTTCTTAAAGTTCATTTCCATAGGAGTATGCATGGACTTACATTCTACCATAGTAAATCTTTCAAGAAGCTTAACAACATATTTTCCTTGAGAAAGATAATTTCCACGAGGTCTTTGTAAGACCTATAGACCCAAAAAGTAATGCATCAAACCAAGGTATTTCATTTCAAATTTAGAAGCTAAATCCCTATACTGGAGGATAAGAGGTTCTCCTCCTGTCAAGAATAAACCATCAACATACAAAACCAAAATCAAAGGTATACCTTGGATTGTCTCAAAGTAGAGGTTTGGGTTTGCACTGCTTCTTATGAAACTAGGCTTTATCAGGTAACTATCATTATAGGCATACAAAGCTCTTGGATCTTTCTTCAACCCATATAAGGATTTATTCAGTCTGCATACATGAGTTTCCCGGTCATGCTCTTCAAATCCTTGTGGTTGTTCCACAAATACCTCTTCCTTGAGGAAGCCATGCAATAAATTTGTTTTAACATCCATTTGGTGAAGACTCCATCCATGGATAGCAGTTAAGGAAAGAAAAAATCAAATAGTAGTACATCGAGCTACCAATGCAAAAATATTGTTGTAATCTATTCCCTCTTTCTGAGAGAAATATCTAGCTACAAATATGGTCTTATATTTTTAAATATTGCCATTTGCACCATGTTTAATCTTAAGCAACCACTTGGGAGTGACAATAGATTTACCTTGAGGTCTAGGAACCACTTCCTAGACATCATTCTGGATGATGGACTCATACTCTTCAGTCATGGCATCTTTCCATACTTGTTATTTTGTAGCTTCTTCAAAGGTGCATGGTTTTTCCTGAATGATGTTGCCCATGGCAGCAACATGCCCTTGAAACTAACTTGGAATTTTACTTTCTCTAAATGTTCCTCTTGGGGCAATTTGTTGTTCAACATCTTGCAAGGTATCTCGTAGTCATAGTGGCCTCTTTATGGTAGGAGGATGATGAGGTGGAGGATCTAAAGGATCCATGGAACCCATTGGATTATCAACAAGTTCATTCTCAGGTTCCAGTTCAGACTCAAATGCAGCCTCTTTTTCATTAACAACTTGTCTTTCAACAATGGTAGGAGGAGGAGAGTCTCTTGCTTTTATAAGAGTTGCATCTTCATCAAATGTTACGTATCTAATAAAACATATTGTTCTTTGACTAGGAACATAAATTATATAAGATTTTGAATTATGACAATAACCAACAAACATGCCTTTCTTACTTGAAGCTTCCAGTGTGTTCCTATTCTCTTTTGGCACATAGAAGTATATAGGACAACTAAAGATTCTCAAATGACTCACCTCAGGCCTTTTAAGGTATGACGAGGAGTTTTGTTTTGCACATAAATAGTGGTATTTGCAGCTTCTCCCCGTAGAAAATTTGGTGGCTTTTGATCATGCAGCATGGCCCTGACTACTTCCATAATGGTTCTATTCTTCCTCTCATCCACACCATTTTTTTGTGGATTGTATGACACAATGGTTTCTTTCTTTATTTCAATGTCTTTGCAAAGATCATTAAAATAATTGGAGGTAAACTCTCCCCCATTATCATATCTGAAAGCTTTGATAAGCTTTCTAGTTTGATTTTCAATTAGAGCCTTAAATATTTGAACATGTAAAATGCTTCCCCTTTATTTTTCAAAATGAATATCCATGTCTTGTGAGAAAAGGCATCAACAAAAATCATGAAATATAAGTAGCCACCAAGAGAAGTAACATGCATAGGTCCACATCAATCAGAATGTATGAGCTGAAGTACCTGACTAGATTTTTTTTTGCTTGAAGGGAATGGTCCCTTTATATGCTTTCCACTTGCACATCCTGGGAAAACTCCTTCGTGATCCATTCCGATCTCAGGAATTCCAAAGACCATTTTCCTTACATAAGGTAAGGCTTTGTAAAGTAGGTGAGAAAATATTCTATGCCTTAGCTCACACCAAAGATCGATATCATGGACCAGTGCATGAATGGGTTTACCATTCAATTTGTAAATCCCTTGAAATCTTGATCCAAGGGTGAAGGCTTCTCTCATAGTTGAGTTCAAAGGTTATGTTATAACTTTTCCATTAATAAAAGTAACATTCATTCCTTTATCTTCTAGAGCAAATATGGATACAATATTATTTTTCAAACCGGGTACATACAAAACGTCTTGCAAAAAAATAGATTCAGTCGAGTTTAGGATTCTATGATCCATATCAAGATTATAAAAATAAATTTTATGTATTAATCACATCAAGAAATATTTGTCGACGCATTTGGAGCCAACCAGTGTGGTTCATCGTCAGGGTAAGATGAAGATCAGATCATGGAAATGGGTTAAATAGATAGACATAACATTCTAACGACTATAAAAATGGCTAGATGGAAATGGTTACTATTGACTGGGTCAAAAATAGGAAAGGAATTAATTTCCACAAAACTGAAATGAAACTAAACCATAACCTTTAAATTGGTGAGTAGAATTATCTCCAAGGATGACATTTAAATTATTCTACCTCTCAGCTAGATTAGAGAGTGCTTCTTTGTAACTAGTAAAATGTTTGGAAGTACCATATCAACTAACCAGCTATAAATTGAATCCGCAAAAGAAGAACTGGAAAGAGCATAAACAATAAAATATTATGATTGAGTTTTTGTTGCACTATTTCTATATCATGGATTTATTGTTTTCTTAGGATGTTTTTTTCTTTGATTTTGAGAAGAGTCTTTTCTATAATAAGATTTTCTTTTGAATCTAGGCGCTCTTCTTATTTCTTTACAACCATGATCAAAGTGACCATGCTTTTGATGATTAAAGCATCAAACTTTTGACATATCTAGATTCCCTTTATTTGATTTGAAAGAAAATTTATTTCTATTACCTTTATTTCTCTTGTCATAGGTTGAAAATGAAGTAACTTCTCCTTCTTCATGATGTGAAATTATCCCTCTAGAGATCATTTTGGCCTCCTCTTGGATACACTTTCCAAAAATCTCATCAAATGTGGGTATAATTTTGATATTCCTGATGATGGTGATAAATGTCTCCCAAACATGAGAAAGGCCTCCAAGTGCAATAAACACCATTTCTTTGTTAGGTACAACTTCACCAAATGTTGATATTTGATTATTGATTTTGGTTATTCTCAAGAAGTATGCTTGAACCGTCTCTCCTGTGTTCATCTTAATGTCCTTCAGTTGATTCTTCAAGGCAATAATCTGGTTCAAGTTACTAATTGCAAACATGCCAATTAGTTTGGAATACATTTCTTTAGCTTTCTTCAAACTAGAAACATAAGTAATGAGATGATCACTAAGAAAATCAAGAACAATTTTCCTAGCTTTGATTTCACCCTTTGCATGTTTGGATTTGGCAGCAACACTTGAATATATGGTGGATTAGTTATTGTGCCCTCAACATATTCCAGAACTTCATGTTCTTCAAGAGTGATATCTAACCTTGCTTTCCATGGACCAAAGTTTGAAGCGTCATTTAGATTCTCCTCCACCTTGAAGTAGGATGAAGTCATCTTGATCAGGAAAATTTGGCAGCAAGTGGGGTCTCTTCAGGTGATCTCTGGTCTCCTTGGACTTGTCTTCACCAAGGCTCTAATACCATGTTATAATTTGAAAGTTCTATGCAGAAATCTAAAAATTATTTACAGAAAATTGAATGTTCTTAGCGGAAAACTGAATGTACTTTGTAGAAAATTGAATGTACTTTGCAGAAAATTGAATGGAACTAAATTTACTTTGCATAAAATTGAATGTAATTTGCAAAAAAATGAATATACTTTGCAGAAAACTGAATTTACTTTGCAGGAATTGATTGGAACTAAATATACTTTGCAGAAAGTTGAATGTACTTTTCTAAAAACTAAATGGAACTAAATTCACATTGCAGAAAGTTTAATGTACTTTGCAGAAAATTGAATTTACTTTGCAGTAAACTACTTGTTCTATGTTGTTGCAATTACTTAGAATGCAGATTATTCTTCTAAATTTTTCATATCAACAATTGTAAGGATCATATGAAGAAAATCAAACACAAATATAAGACATTGAGAGTTAGTTCCAATGACTAGGGAAAAACCCACAAGGGGAAAACATAAATGATTCTTCTTATATTAGATTCCTTCAATTGTTCAGAGAGAGAGAGAGAGAGAGAGAGAATGAAAATGAATAAAGTCACCAATGTCTGATTAACTTGCAGCTGAAGTGCTCTTGTTCTTTACTTGAAGATCTCATTCTCTTGATCATATCTTGTCCTTGACACTTGCTCTAGCTCTTCCCTTGCTCTTACTCTTCACTTACACTTCTCTTGCACACACAAAAGTCTAGCTCTCCTTCACAATGAACATGCTACTCTCAACTCTCACTTGATCTTGCTTAAATAGATTAGAAATGAGGAGTTAAAAAATGTATTCATGCCTTGAGCCAATAATAGGAAAATTGAATTCCATGAGGGAGAAGTTACTTAAGGGGAAGTGTAACTCGTCCCAATAATAGAGAGAAAGATACACTTGTCTTAAGGAGTTACAATTTGAATTATTGAGAGATATAGTTACACTTAGACATGAGAGAATATTTGGTGAGAGTTACAAAATCGAATTGAATGAGGGAGTTACAAGTGCTTTTAACGAGGAGTTACACTTTTGTCATACATTGAATTAGTGAGAGAGAGTTACATTATCTTAAGTGTGGAGTTGCTATTTTATTCCAAGAGAAAGGTTCAATTTTCCAAGTAATAAATTCTCAATTTAATTTACTTATTCCATGAGAGAATTCGTCTTTTATTAATCCATTAAAGGTAAATGACTTTAGATTATTTTATAAATAATAGTATAGTAATAATAATAATACCAATAAGGATAAATATATTAATTCTTGACTTGTATAATCATGATTGATTTGATTTTAAAGTGGATTCCATATGTCAAGATCATCCTTGATCATTTAGACGTGAATTTCTATTTTTTAGAAGTCACTTCCAAATTGAGATGTGACTTACTATCTTTGGACAGTCATATTAGAATTGTCATAAATTAAATTTTATTATAGGTGGTTCAAACGGAACTAAAATATATGATTTCTTCTAGGAAAAATTCATCCCTGAGTTGCCACATTTTAATAGAAAAACTTTGGCAAGAGTCGCAAAGGTAGAATGGGAGGCATGATGTTGTTCGCATACCATTTGGTAGCAGCTCCAGTTAAGGTGCATTGGAAGAGATGAAGATGAATGAAGTCTTTGGTAATGGAATTTGATTAACACCACATGTAAAAAGAGCGAACATAATTAGCGGGGTCTTCTCCAAGATTACCTTCAAACTTGGGAATGTCAGAAGGAAGCTTGGTGGGAATAGGAGGCCAATTCGGGTTATGAAGAAGAGGATCATTGATAAGTTGGCTGAAATCAGGGAGGCTCAGGCTAGCCATATAAGGAAGCAAGGGAGGTTTAGTGGCCATACCTGTAGAGGCTCTGCCAGGAGGGTTACCTTGGTTAAGACCTTGGTTTCCACCACCAACATTGGTTCCTAACATGGTGGTGGTGCTAGGATGGGAAGGTGCAAAACCAAAGGAGGAACTAAAAGAACCAGAAGAACTTGAGTTAGTATAGGGACTCAATGGAGGACTAGGTGGATGGGTTCAAACTCAATGAGGGAGTAAGATGTCCTAAAGGAAACTAAGGGTGAAGGCCACAAAGCCTTCATGAAAATTCCCTCGGGGGTGAAATGGTTTCACGACAAATATGACTCAAGAGGATAGAGGGTGACGATAGGAGAAAAGAGTAGCAAACACTAGTGTAGTGGTGCAAGTGTAAACTAACTATAATGATATGTTGCTCTAATTCAAGCAAATGTTGGGTGTGGAGCTTGATTATCTTCCTTATTTTTTAGAGGTTTTTGTTTTAGTCGCATTAGATCCCTATTCCTAACGAGGAGGAAATGCCGCCCAACCCCTTCTGGCCGGTGGTTCGAGGGCAACGCCCCCAAAGATAAAAATAGATGAAAATTTTCTTGTAAAATATTGTAATTTCATAGTCAATCTGTGTCGTTCATTAGGTGGATGATATGATGATAGAAGCTATGTTAGAAGTTATGATTAGTTTACATGAGGGAATTGTATTGCAGTTGTGTGTCATTATGATTTTGAGAGAGAAAGAGAGAGGATATTGTGTGAGAGCGAAGAGGAAATTACAATGGAACTATTGTAGGTTGTATCTCTTCATTTTGTTTCTCTGTGGAGGTAGCCCAAATTGGGTGAACCACATATATATGTGTCTCTCTTGGTTTATGTGTTTATTTATTTGTGCTTCGACAATATTTTTTTGTATTCCATTGCTCCATTAATTAATTTCTAATAACAAACACATCTTATCAAAGAAAAAAATGACCTCTAGCCTAAAGGTGATCTAAATCCTCAAACAAGTCTGAATTCTACTGTTTCATATGGCCTTCCAAGAGACTTCTTACTTGATGGAATCTAACCCCACAAGAAGAGTTTTCTACAGAAAGGTGGGGTAGAGGACCAACTACTTGTCCATAGCCAGTCCTAGAGGGTATTTTCCTAAGATTAGCTATTAAGGATACCCTCGTCCCATGGGGGTGGTCGAGTTTTGAGTTCCTTGGTGATCAACCACAACACGAAATTAATTTCCACATGTTGGGTAGCCTCGAGGAGAACTTATTTCTTCCTGATCTAGCCTAACCCCCTTTGAATCAGGTTTTTGATGCACTCTGGCATTGGACTGTGGGATGGTGAAGGACTTTAAGCACACCAATATGTCAACTTTCTTTTTCTTAGTGTAAGCGATCAGTGATTATTATTGGAAGCCTATCCCATTGATCCCTCACCTAACAAAAAAGTTTTTTTGGCCCTAGTGCCTAAGTGGGCTTAATCTATGTGGGTTAAGTTATTAAGGTGGATTTTTAAGTATTAGTTTGGCGGTATTAACCAAGCTCACATTTTCTTAAGGTGTGCATCTGTGGAAAATGTGTCTAGTGGATGAGTTAATTAAGAATGTTTTGATAATGCCAATGTCATTGAAAATAAAGTGCATAAAATATAAATAATATTGAAAATGGATAGTAAAATAAACAGAAATTGAAGCCCACAACCCCCCACCCAAGAAGGCAATCAAACAATAGAATAAAATAAAGAAAAAAGAAAATCAGAGACTTGCAAAATGGCCAAAAGATATATTGTCTAAGGGACTAGGATCTAAGGGCAGAAGTCTGCTGAAAATGGAGTAGAAAACCAACAAAAAACATAGGTGAAAATGCTGGAAAAAGACAGTAAATAAGCTACAAAGGCAAGGATACACTAGGGGATCCTAAGGGGGAAAGGTGACACAATATTCTAAGGGGAATAAAGTGTTGTAAAAACCTATCTAAAAATAATACAAAACAATGGGCAAAACATTGAAAAGCAGTTGCTGAAAATGTTGGACACTAGACTCCTCAACTCGGTAATTCTCTTCCTCAATGATGGAGGTGCATTCAAAACCATAGGGGGATTTTTTCTTCCTCAATTAGAAACTTATAAATGGATCTAGGCCTAGGGGTGACTCAAGAAAGAATAGAACCACTTCCCAATACACACGCAACAAACTCAACAAAAATTGAAAAATCTGAAAATTTTCTAAAAATTTGAGTAGTGCAAAAACTGACCTAAAAAGTGTGTGGACATAGTTTATGGGCTAAAAAGTGTGCTAGGTGTAGTTATTGGGCTAAAAAATGTGCTATGTTCCCACTTCTCTTTCTAGGAAGATTTGACCCATATTGTGTCCTCTCCTACTTAGCTAGTATTTGTGACCATGAAAAGATGCAGAACCCCAACATAAACATATAATTTTCCAAAAAATCAAAGGAGATATAAAAATAAAAATTGAGAGGGCTAAAATAGCAGGAAAAGGAACTAAAAATGGCTGAAACAATAGTCACCAAGGTTTTTAATTACTACACCAGTGGATTCATCATTTGTTAGTATGAAAATTTTTAGTATGTGTAGCAAAATATGGTTGTCTATGCTTCAACTCTGCAATAAAAAACAAAGAAAAACCCTACAACACAATAGATCATATGCAACCAGAAACATATAACAGCAAAGATAAAAGTGTAGCAACCCAATGGATGACATGAATAAGAAAATTGTTATTAATAGAAATGATACACTTGGTGAGGAGAACTTATAAACTTGGGTTTGTAGATCCCCCTCCGTGGGATGGGTCCTTTTGTCCTTACCCTCTGTGGGATTGGTCCTTTTGTCCTTACGCTTCAGCAATCTGGTTCTCTCTCTCAACTTGCAATGGGCAGAAAATGAAAAAAAATAGCTTGAACTAAAGTGGGAGCTTGAATACGATGAGACGATACTCATGACGACGAGAATGGTCATGGTGAAGAATGAATAGAAAACCCTCTATTTACAACAAAGTGTTGAGCCAAATTAGGAATTAGAAAATAATAGAATATATTGACTAAATCAAAATCTAGGCATTGTGAATATTTTATTATATTTTGAGAGTGAAAAGATATTCAAAATGTTCAAATATCTTTATTTAAAAAGTGGTTGAAGCAATTAGAAAATAAAAATGATTTATTAATCACTTTGTGAAAATTAAGAAAGAAATGATTATTAAATAGTGGTTTAAAACTTATCTCATAAGGAAAATATGAATTAAATAAAGAATAATAAATAAATAGTGATTTATTTAATTATTCCAAGGTGATTAACTCAAAAGTAATAACAAATAATTACTTCTATAGAATACTAAATAAAT
>APFE030551893.1:43025-151405 GCA_000404065.3 Pinus taeda | reverse complement strand
TATATAGAAAGGAGGTTTTGTCATTTGAATCATCGAAGAATTATTCATTTATGTAATGTAAAGGAGGTTGCCCCCTCGAAGAGGCTGAATTATAAGGCGTTGATCTATCTTTTCTTGAGCTGGTTTCATAACAAGGACTCACGGTCATTGTTGATCTCTTGCTCCAAGGTAGTGAGCTCGATCCTTCTTTGCTGGGCAGCTTGTTGATTTTCACGGATGCTTTGCAGCTCCATGATCACATGATGGTCCTCAAGCTACTTTTTACTCTGCTCCAGATACTTAATTATCCATCTGTCCCTCTCCACATTGAGTGACAAGTCTTGGATCTCCGTGTTCTGCTCTTGAATAGTCATCCTAAGTCGGGCATTCTCCGCCTCTGCCTCATCATCCTGAATGAGGATGAAATCGGTCTCCTGTTCACCTGATGGCCCCTCATCATGCACGGGCTTCTTGCCCTTGTCCTGTACCTGTGTCATTGATGCCGGAAGTGAGGTCCCTTCCACCCTAGGTGGAGATAACACTCGCTTTGTTGTTGCAAACAAGTGCCTACTACCTCTCTGATATGTCACGAATACTGGCATAGTCGTGGTCTCATGGTGCTCATACTGATGAGAAGGACCACCTATCTCATGCTTTAGCTCTGATAGTACCTGTGAAGTGTTGAAGAAGTCATGGGAGATTAAGTCCTCCCAAGCAATGCCTTGCAATCCCAACTGATGATCTACCAAAATCCGAATAAGAGAAAAATGATACACACTATTAAGCTGTTGCTGAGGGGTATTATGCAGCATGAAGGTGTTCATCCTCTCTATGTTCCTGCATATGAAAAACAGGAGTTTCATCATCCTCACCCTGGTAAAGTGCATGAGCAACCTAATGTGATAGGCATATAGCCGAGAGAACCTCCCCTCACAGCTGAAGTATTTCATGATCAATTTCATGAGTGGAGCATACTCATCTTTCAAGTACCTGAAGGGAAAGACTCTTGTGAGCTGACTCAAAAATCTGGCCTTGATGTAAGGCTCATAGTGTTGCCTATCCACCTTCTTCTTCTTATGTCATTGTTCTTCGACATTTGGTATGCCTGTTGCCACTGAGATAGTTTTGGGTGTCAATTTGAAGGTGACCCTGGCCAAGATAAACTGACCTCCATGTAGATTAAGTACAAAAAGATGGGCCAACTCATGATGAACTCTAACATTCGCCACCCTTTGACAAAATTCAAAACATGCTAGGTGCTGGAAACATGACATGGCAAGAGGGCATGCTTGTAATTCAGTGAGGGTAGTGGGCTCATCCCTGAGATGTTTACCACTCTTGTGATGTCTCCTGGGAGCCTTCTCTTCCGATGATGAGTCACTTTGTCTCTCCATCTCATACTCTGATGAATGCTATGATGGCATGACTGTTGTGTACTGTGCTTAGGCTACCATTTGATGATGGTGTGAGGCTGGGTGCCTCTGTGATATACGTCACCAAGGGGAACAATGAAAAAGGGAGTATTAGGAAGGGAGTAATATGATGGGAATAGGGGTTATAGGGAGAAGTTTGTTTAGGGATATGTAGGGGGTTTGGGTATTTGATAGGGTAGGGTTTGGGGTTTTGACAAGGTAGGGTTTTGGGGTGTTATGTTGACAAAAGAGTGGAGGGATAGGGGATAGGGTTTGGTAGTATTTTAGGGTAGGGAAAATAGAAAAAATGAGAAAGGGAGGATAGGGAAAATGGTAGGTGAGGGAAAAATGATGGGTGAAATGGAACCTTGGCACTAACACCACACTTTTGCAACCCTATCCATCATGGTTTTCGGTGCTTTCTTGGGGTTAATTTTATGAGTTTTTTTGCATTCAAACATCGCCATAAACCACCATATCATTTATAAATTTTGATGAACAAGTCATGTCATAGAACCTACCTTTCAATTTGATGGGCTTCACAAAAAATTTGAGGTGATTTGGCATTGTTTCGGCCCTTGGTCTATGTGCGCCATGCACAAAACCCAGTGCGTCGTGCCCTGGGTTTGCACCGCACCCGTTGAAAACTTGAACTGAGGGCTAGCTCTGTGTGCGTCGTGCCCTCTGTGTGCGCCGCGCCCCTGTGTATATGTGTCGCGCTCCTTGAAACTGCCTCCAACTCACTCAAACACGCACAATGCACACTCAAACCCTTTGCAACGTTTCTCTAAGGCTTGGATTAGCACAATGACTTTTATTTTGATGAAAACTTGTATATAAAGCCTTGGAAGTGATGGGTTAAATTTTTGCTTCCTCAAAAACCCATTTTTCTAATGTTATGTTTTGACACTTTTTCACTGACTTTAAAACACACTGATTTTCACTTTCCCTTTGAAATTTTAGCTCAAATGATGAAATTTTTGGCACTCTTTGCAGGGATTGTATGAAATGACATTTGGCCACAGAAACCATGCCTGCACTTGAAGAAATCAACTGACTACTTTTTTTGAAAATTTTATCACAAATGACATTGTTTGACTTTTCTTCAAAACAGAGTTTTGAAGAACAGTCGAAGTCTATCCACATGACGATGAAGCTCTCTGAATCGTAACTGTGTAAGGGCCTCACTCTGGCCTACATGGCTTTATTGAATATGTTTAAAGACCAAATTGATAAATCCCTAGACCTAAACATTGAAAATGACTTTTGTCCTTTAAAGGACCAGACCTTGACTGTCATGGACTTTGGTGATTATTGATAAAAGACTTGAGCCAGCATGAGCCAGACATGAGGGGAAGTGACTAGCATGACCTTTTTCGTCAAATTATGGCATTCCCCTAGTGGAATGCAACTGGGTGAATGGAGCGGGACACCTAAAAATGAAATGCATAAAGAGTTTTAATCTCTGACGGAGGACTAACCAAACCGACTCTAACATTGGCTCCAATGGGGGATGGTAGCTCCTTGGAGGTGCCAAGAACAACAGATCTCTGGAAGAGCTAGATAGTGCCTTCATCCATTGGGCTATGGAGTCATTATTTTGACAAATAACACAGGACTCTGACTCGTTTATGAAACTAAAATGACCAAAAAATTGACTCAAATTTGACATTGAAATGACTCAAAGACTAACTTGACAAACTCTAACTGAACTAAAATAAAATGGTATTTACAGTGAAAGTGGAAGCAGCATTAATAACTCAGAAATGGTACCGCTTGAGTAGCCGACCATTGATCGGCCCTCCTGGACAATCTTCCTTGTTCATTTCCTTCAAAAGAAAGGCATTCTAACCCCGATATGCTGCAATCTTGAAAGGACCTTTCCAAAGATTCTCGAACTTACCGTGCTGGCCTTTCTCCTCATTCCTTGCATCCCACTTCAGCACCACATCATCCACCTAAAATTTTTCCACCTTTTCCTTTCTGTCATAAATTTTCCTGATTTTCTCCTGCAATTTGGATGTGTTCTTGAAAACTTCTTCTCTAGTCTGATGCAAGTGGACCATTTGATTCAACCTTCTCTGCATGGGATCTTCTTCATTGCCAGCCTCCTGAAGAAGCTTGACTACCGAGGCAGCGAGAGAGGTAGGAAATACTGTATCAACTCCATAAACAAGCTCGAACGGTGATGTACCAATGGATTTCTTCTAACTGACCCAATCTTCCCAAAGTGCATTGAACAACCTCTTATGCCAACGCTTCTTGTTTATTTCCAGTAGCTTCTTGATGATGTTGACCAATGATTTGTTAGAAGACTCTACCAATTCATTGCCTTGCGGATGATAGGCAATTGAGTGACCCAAGATGATGTGATATTTATGACAAAAATCTACCATCCTTTTTGATTTGAAAGTTGTTGCGTTATCAGTGATTAGCTTATTCGGGCAACCAAAGTGAGACAAGATGTTATTTTCAAGGAATGAAATGATTATTGCATCTATAGCTTCTCTGGTGGGAATTGCCTCAATCCATTGCGTAAAATAATCTGTGGCTGTGAGGATCCATCTATGCTGTCCGGAAGAAGCGGGATGAATTTCACCAATGAAATCCAATCCCCATTGCTGGAAAGGGGCACTCACCTCTATGGGCTTGAGTGGTATAGGTTGTAACTTCTGCTTCCCTTCGAAAATCTGACACTTATGACAGCGCTTGACCATCTTATATACATCAGCAAACAATTTCGACCAATAGTACTCTGCTCTCAGAATTTTGTTTGCTGGTGGCTTCCAAAAAAGGTGACCACCACAGTCTCCTTGGTGGTTGTCCTCCATGACCTTCTTTGCTTCCTTTTCCACCAAACAATTTAAAAAAATGCCAGCGGGATCTTTCCAATACAGTGCAGAATTTAGAATCAAAAACTTGGCAGCCTTCAACTTGAGTTTTCTTGCTTTGTTTCTAGTCATGTCGGGCGGTGGTGACAAATGTTTAATCACATATATGATATTTGAATACCATGGAGAAAGAGCAAACATTTTAGATACCTGAATTGATGATCCTTTCTCATTCTCATCGGACAAGGCAGCGATCAGATTTATGTCCAAGGCATGCAAGTTTGATTCAGCCATTAACTTCGCCAATCCCTGTCCTTTCACCAGCTTTGTGGGCTTTATTTCCACATCATATTCCAGCAAGGTTGCAATCCACTTGCCTCTTCTTCCTTCCAGATCGGTCTACACTAGAACATCTTTGACAACAGCATTAGGAACATAGGCCAAAATGTGAGAATGTAGAATATATACCCAGAAATCTTTCAATGCCTTCACAAGTGCAAGGGCCTGCTTCTCAATGATGTTGTACTTTAAGGCTGCATCTCTTATAGCTCTGCTGAAAAATGCGATGGGTCTTTCGTGATCCTCTCTTTTCTGCAATAACACCGCTGCCATAGTATGCTCTGAAGCGAATGAAAACAACATGAAATCTTGAGTGTAGTCTGGGCTGACTAGAACTGGAGCTGAGGAAAGAGCCAATTTGACCAAATTGAAAGATTTTACAGCCTCCTCCGTCCATTTCACTTGGTTTTCCTTCTTAAGCATGTTTGTCATCTCTCTTAGGTGCTCAACAAGATTAGGTACAAAGCGGCGTAGAAAATTCATCTTACCATTGAACGATTGTATCTCTTTTTTATTCCGGGGCAGATCGATTTGTTGAATTGCTTGCACATGTGCTGGGTCAATATGAATGCCATCTTTTGAGATAATGTGCCCGAGTAGTTTGCCTTCCTCCATGGTGAACACGCTCTTCTTTGGATTCAGCGACAAGCCATATTTTCTGCATTTTGGAAGACCATTTTAAGATGGTACATGTGCTCTTCATCAGATTTGGAAAACACCGTCAAATCATCCAGATACACCACCAAGAAGACATCCTTCTCATTTGCAAAATCCAAGTCCATTGATCGCTGAAATGTGGCACCTGCGTTCTTCAAACAGAAAGGCATTTTAGCATAATGAAAGGTTCCCCATGGAGTGTTGAACGTTGTCTTGTCTCGGTCATCTTCATGGACAGAAATTTGGTTATATCCGGAATAACCATCAAGCAGTGACATACGAGATGCTCCCACTACTCGCTAAAGTATATGGTCCATTTTGGGCAGTGGATAGTTGTCCTTCAATGAAACTTTGTTGAGATTTCTGAAATCAATGCATAAGCGAATCTCACCTGTCTTCTTCCGTACAGGCACCAAGTTAGAGCTCCAATCCAAAAATCTAATTGGCACAATGATCCCTGATTTGTACAACCTATTGATCTCCTTTTCAATAGATGGCAGAAACTTTGGATTTAGCCTTCTCAACTTCTGTCTGAATGGTTTTTAATTGGGCTTGATGGGTATAGTGTGCTGAATTATATTAGTATCATATGTATTTAAGTCGGAATAGTCCCAAGCAAACACATCTGCAAATGAAGACATCAAACTGATATATTTGTCCTTGATCTTTGGTGGCAATGCTTTGGAAAATTTTACCAATTTAGGATTAGCAGTTGTTCCAATGTTGGCCTCTTCCACACCCTTCTCTATTGGCTGCAATGTTGGCTTGCAGGCTACATCATCTTGATCAAAGAGTTCTTCTAAAGGTATCAATCCTTTAGGAATAACGTTATTCTTCAGCTGCAACACGTCCATTTCATTGATCTGCACCTCATCTGTACCATTACCTTTACCATCGTCATTTTCTACATCAATTGAAGTCTCTTTTAACTTGCCTTTGTTTTGCAGAAAACTGTCAATCTCCTCATCATCTTGGAACACTTGCCAATATCTCTGATTGTCTGGAACGGTTGGGCGATGCTTAACATGGATTTCAAATTTATTACTAGAGTTCATTGGGATCTTCAAACTACTCTTTGCCTTGGCAAGAGCATCCGCAATACTATTTTGTATACAAGGCACACATGTCAAGGTGTATTCTAAAAATAATTTTAGGATGTCTAGAACTGCATTACGGTAAGCCCGCATCCTAGGATGCTTTGCTTGATATTCACCTCTGACCTGCTTTATAACTAATTCGGAGTCGCCATATACTGAAATCCTCTTAGCATTCAGCTTTCTTAGAATCTTTAGGCCAGCAATTAGAGCTTCATACTCAGCTTCATTATTTGAACACTCAAAAGCCAACTTGTAAGAGCATACCCGCATGTTACTAGGGACTTTGTTTTGGGCGGAGAAAGTACTGCATACCCAAATTCCAATTCCAGCGCCATCATTTCCCACTGCTCCATCGAAATCCATGGTCCACAAACCTTCTTCTCCTCTTGCAAGTGCTGGAAATCTGTTTGTTGTGCCTTGTCTGCTTGCTGTCCATTATTTTCAGTTGATTTCCCAACGGTGTTATGTTTTTCTTGTCCTTATTTCTTTAAAATTTCTTTGAAATTTTCTATTATTTCCGAAATATCATCTACTTCTACTAACTGACTATATATATCATTGAAACTATCTGAATACAAAACAAAAGACTCTAAATCTGTATGTACATAGTTAATTGGATGATTTATTGGTTTCTCCTTGCTTGTGATCATGTATTTCATTTTTTGTTCCTGATACAATTTCCTCATTTGTCCAAACACTGGAATCATTGCATAGGAGAAATCTAGTTGTAGTGCCCCTTTCAATTTCGCTACCCAAGACCTAGAAAGAAGCATGCCAAACCTAGGAGGAATATCTGCTACAAAAACATCCATCAAAACATTCTTCATTGGGAGTTGATCCAAACTAACAACCAAGTCTTTGATGAGACCTATACCTCTTACTCTGTTGGAATCAAATGAATAGAGATCATGATATTGTCGGGTGATGTCCAGACCAAGCTTATCCATGATAGCCTTCGGCATGAGATTGTGAGAAGCTCCGGAATCGAACATGGCGTTATGTAACACAAAATCATGCAATCTTAAACTGATATAAAAAGGTGGCACCTCACTATCAGGAGACTCTCCATTCGATGCTAGCCCAAAAATCATTTCAAGTTGATCATCTTTGACATTCACCATGTCGGACATTGGGTCCAAATTCAACATTTTAGATACTTGTCCTCTATAACTGTTGTTCTTCATTATTTCAGTCAAGGGGATGGATACCTTTAACTTAGAAATCTCATTTTCCAAATTAAAAGCGGGAATCGTTTCTACCTCTTTGACTGGGATTTATTTCCTTTCCATTTCTTTTCTTGCAACTTGTTGATGTGATTGTTCTGTTGATGGTGGTTTGCTGCTATCCGGATCAATCACCTCCTTTCCTTTCCTTTGTGCAACTACTGAATTATTCTTTGATGCCTCAACCTCCTTCCTTTTCTAAATTGGTTTGACCGGAACATCTCTGTTTCTAAGTGACTATCACTGTTGTTGGGTGGACAAAGCATTCATATAGCCTCTTTGGTATTCATCTGATTCTTTCTCCAAGACGATGTCCCTTGCTAGAATGAAACCTATGTCTTTGTGTACAACTGAACTTTCTACATACTCCTCTTCCTCAGTGAGGTAAATAGGCAAATCATCTGGAGTAAATAGGTGATTTTCTTCACCTATTACATTCCTGTCCTCATCTGGTTCAGGTCCATGCATAAAATTTTGCTGTAAAGGTGTCTGTACTGGCTGTTGTGCAGTCTGCTCTTGGGCTCGCTGATCTCTCTGTATTATTCTATATTGTGGTTGTTGTTGACCACAGAAGTTAGGATTTCTAACTTTTGGCTATGGTTTGTCAAGTTTCACTCTTTCAAGCATCTGCTTTACCTTCCGAAGTAGCTGATCTACCGAGGAAGATCCTTCCTTTGCAGTGACCTTCTTCTCTGCCTTTGTTCTAGCTCTCTTGGTCAGCAGATTTGCTTCAACACTGACCACTATCTTCTGCATGTCTTCCATTGTGGCCGGTTCTCTTTCTCTCAATTGATAATCCATGTCAGCATCAAAACCATCTGGGAACTTCACCATGGCTAGTCCCACAGGTGGCCTTAGATGATCTGGAATTTTGTTATAAACTGAATTGAATCTAATGCAATAGTCTTGGACCGACTCACCAGTGTTTCTTTTGATTTGCTCATATTCGGCCAGAATTTGAAGATGATTCTTTTTCACTTCCCATCAGTTTAAAAAATGTCTTTGTAGGTCAGCCAAGGTAGCGATACGAGCAACCGACAAACCTCTGAACCATTTCCTCACTTCACCTGCAAATGTCTATACAAAAAGTCTCATTTCCACATTCTCTGCATCAATCTCATGAAGTTCATAGAAGTTTGCATTCTGTCTACATGTTGTTGAGTAGTAATGCCATTAGGAGTGCCATCAAAAAATGGGATTTTGCATTGGTAATCTGCGGGCATATCATCTAAAACTTGAGGCAAAACAAGAGGTGCAAAACAGGCAGCCATCACTCTTGCTGGATTTGTCCTCGGAGGTGTTGGAGGAGTGTGCACAGTTTGTATGGGGATAGCAATTGGAGTTTGAAGCTGAGCTACTATGTAGTTATCAATCGACCGGTTAGCCCTTTCCGTCTCCAAGTCTACAAGAAACTGTGGATTGTGGACAGTAGAGTCAACCACCCTTTCAGATTTGGTTTCAAACAACGATAATTCAAACTGCTCATCAAACTCTAGCTCTTCAATTTACTGAAAAATGTCCGGGCATGAATGGGATTTGAACACGAGCGATATAGAGCTTTCTTGACGACGAATTCTTGAAACCAAATTGGGATTTTCGTAGATGTGTAGAGGGTCGGGATCTGGATTAGCTCTGGTGTATCTTCTAGAATCCAGCGTGCTATTGAGAAAAATTAGAGGACACAACCAATTTTACTCAGCCTATCAAATCCTAAACTTATCATCTGGAAGCTTAGAATTATTAAGAAGCAAGGGGATTGATTTCCTCCCCAGTGGAGTCGCCACTATGTTAGCACCTAAATCCACCTTAGGCTGAAAGAAGGAAAAATTCAAAACATGCTAGGTGCTGGAAACATGACATGGAAAGAGGGCATGCTTGTAATTCAGTGAGGGTAGTGGGCTCATCCCTGACATGTTTGCCACTCTTGTGATGTCTCCTGGGAGCCTTCTCTTCCGATGATGAGTCACTTTGTGTCTCCATCTCATACTCTGATGAATGCTGTGATGTCATGACTACTGTGTGTATTGTGCTTAGGCTGCCCTTTGATGATGGTGTGAGGCTGGGTGCCTTTGTGATATATGTCACCAAGGGGACAACGAAACAGGGAGTATTAGGAAGGGAGTAATATTATGGGAATAGGGGTTATAGGGAGAAGTTTGTTTAGGGATATGTAGGGGGTTTGAGTATTTAGGGTAGGGTTTGGGGTTTTGACAAGGTAGGGTTTTGGGGTGTTATGTTGACAAAAGAGTGGAGGGATAGGGGATAGGGTTTGGTAGTATTTTAGGGTAGGGAAAATAGGAAAAATGAGAAAGGGAGGATAGGGAAAATGGTAGGTGAGGGGAAAATGATGGGTGAAATGGAACCTTGGCACTAACACCACACTTTTTCAATCCTAGCCATCATGTTTTTTGGTGCTTTCTTGGGGTTAATTTTATGAGTTTTGTTGCATTCAAACATTGCCATAAACCACCATATCATTTATAAATTTTGATGAACAAGTCATGTCATAGAGCCTACCTTTCAATTTGATGGGCTTCACAAAAAATTTGAGGTGATTTGGCACTGTTTTTGCCCTTGGTCTATGTGCGCCGCGCGCAAAACCCAGTGCGCCGCCCCCTGGGTGTGCACCACGCCCGTTGAAAACTTGAACTGAGAGCTGGCTCTGTGTGCGCCGTGCCCCTATGTATATGCACCACACTCCTTGAAACTGCCTCCAACTCACTCAAACACGCACGATGCACACTCAAACCCTTTGCAACGTTTCTCTAAGGCTTGGATTAGCACAATGACTTTGATTTTGATGAAAACTTGTATATAAAGCCTTGGAAGTGATGGGTTAAATTTTTGCTTCCTCAAAAACCCATTTTTCTAATGTTATGTTTTACATTTTTCATTCTTTAAAAAACACACTGATTTTCACTTTCCCTTTGAAATTTTAGCTCAAATGATGAAATTTTTGGCACTCTTTGCAGGGATTGCACGACAGGACATTTGGCCACGGAAACCATACCTTCACCTGAAGAAATCAACTGACTAGTTTTTTTGAAATTTTTTTCACAAATGACACTGTTTGACTTTTCTTCAAAACAGAGTTTTGAAGAACAGTGGAAGTCTATCCACATGACGATGAAGCTCTCTGAATCGTAACTGTGTAAGGGCCTCACTCTGGCCTACATGGCTTTATTGAATATGTTTAAAGACCAAATTGATGAATCCCTAGACCTAAACATCAAAAATGACTTTTGTCCTTTAAAGGACCAGACCTTGACTGTCATGGACTTCGGTGATTATTGACAAAAGACGTGTGCCAACAGGAGCCAGACATGAGGGGAAGTGACTAGCATGACCCTTTCTGTCAGATTATGGCATGCCCCTAGCGGAATGTAGCTGGGTGAATGGAGAAGGACACCTAAAAATGAATGCATAAAGATTTTTGATCTCTGACGGAGGACTGACCAGACGGACTCTAACACATTGTAGAGGTATATTCATTAGAGGACAAACTTCAAGGACTTAAATTCCATAGTCACCTACCATCCCCACTAGATCACATGGTGTAGTAAGAACCACATCACCATCCACATCATGAATTCCTACTTTTGCAAGTAGAAGAAGAGTGTCTCTTGGAGATGGAAGAGGTGGTAGAGGAGGTATAAGAAATGGATGGAAATAATGAAAATGGAGATATTTTTGGATTTCCCATTCAAGATACTGATATAAATTTTAATATGAAGAAAATATCTCCGTATGTACTTCCTAAATTCCATGGTATAAGATCAGAAAACCTGGAAATATTTATTTTTGAATTTTAAGTACTTTGTAGATCTTATGATTACTTATTAGACACCCAAAAATTGAAATTGTTTATGGTTGCATTGAAATATGGTTTTCTTAAATGGTTTATGGTATTGAGAACAAATTATATAATATATTGTGATGCAACCAGACAACTCTTTTTAGAAAGATATAAATGTTATTGCATACAACATGATATTAAAGGAGTATTTAAAATGATCCAAAAGAAGATGAGAACCTTGAGGGATTTGTAGAAATATTTGTATACAATATTAAAGGGGAAAAATTACATAAACTAGAATTTGACACATTAAAAACGCTTTTACTTATATCAATCAGAGATGAATGGATTGATCTCCAAAATCTAATGGGTAAAGGAGATGTATCCCAACTATCATTTGAGGAAATTTGTGAATTGTGTAAACGCATATGAAGAGGAAGGTGAATGTATGATATAATTCATGGGATCCAACCTTGGAAAGAGTAAGTAAATCAAAATCGGGATCAACAAGCAGAGCTAAACTTGGCAATTTGCTAGAAAAAATTAAAACAACTATTCTTCGCAATGTAAGTAAGAAAATAGATATACTAACAATCCAAAATAATCAAAAAGTTGAGATTGTTGTTTTATCTATATTTTGTCCTATGTGTATAACAAAGCATGCTTTGAGATCATTTCTACTTGATAATATAAATTTGTGTCATTTGTGCATAAACACATGCTACAAAGGATTTCCCATCACTACCAAGATTGAAATAAATCTACCAAAGGGATAGTGGATAAAATAAAACACCTGAACAACTCTACTGTGTGGCTCCAAGGAAACCTTGGAAGGCTCGTCAACTAGGTATGATGCAATATCCTAACCAAAAATTTCAATCGTATCCACAACAATATCAAAGTAATTTGAATTCTCCATTTCCTTGGCAACCTTGACCACATCAACCTCAAAATTAATCTTGGTGATAAGGTTGGAAAGGATATTAATAATGGAAATCCATAATATTACTGATCTTTCTCTTAGTATCCTTAGTATCCTCAATTCCAAACTCAACTACCATGCCATCCACCACCACAACAGCCTCAATTACCCCCATAGTTGAATTCTAGTCAATCTCTCCCATTACCACCTACAAAACCACTATAAAGACCCATTCCCACTCAACTACCTACACAAATACTTCCAAAACCAAACAATAAATTACCTCAATCCAATTACAATGCTAAGGTACAAAATTTTCAAACAACTCCTCTTGGTCTAATTTATAGTCATAATAGATTAGGAAGAGTATAGAAAAAATATCCCTATTGGAGGAAAGGTTTAATTTGATTTTGACCAAGGTTTGACCAAGGGTGCCAACAAAGAGACCCATGTAGTCTAGCACTTCTCTGGAATTTTCACCCCTTTGGAACAAAGGAGTGTCTCACCTGAGGTGAGACAGAACCATAAAAGGATGTAGGGAATCTATATATGATTAATTAAGCAACTTGCACAGCTATTACCACATTCATTTACAACCATACAAATCATGTACTTAACAGAAAATATGTATATGCAGAAAAATTATAGAAGGGCCCATAAAATACGCAGCCAAATATCAGAATTCCCATCCTCCATATGTTATTAAGTAGCGGAGTTCAATTACATTATATTATCACCATTACAGCTTGTGGAAATTACAGACTTGCACATAGATATAACTATCGATAGATAATATAGAAACGGGATATTATAAGCTCAGATATCAAACATTACATAACATCAAAATGTTGCAACTTTGTCCCAACATATACAGGCACTTTCTATATCCCTAACACGATATGAACCTTGTGGCACCTCTAAACTTGTTTCTCACTGCCTCCTGTCTTCTTTTATAGTTATGCTCACTTAATCTAGTCTTCGATACCTCGCTCACTTGATCCATGGTTTTCCAATACCTAGGGCCATTACCTTGGTTCTCCATTTACTGCATCAAAATTGGCTCCTAGTTCTTCAACACGCGCCCTTATCTTTTACCGTGCAAGTTCCAAAACATTTCACTCCAACTTTGATTTTTTGATGCACTGTTTCTGGCAGTTTTGACTAAAACATCCTTTGCAACTATTATTCCTTCAAAAACAAAGGACCCAACATGCCCTGACCACATCCTATTGACTCGCCCTCAAGTTAATGTGATGTTGTTGCTTCTATATCCCATGGAGATTGGCTTCCACTAAGCTCAGTTGCGATACCTTCAAATGAAGGATCCAACTTTGGAACGCTCTAAAGAGATGACTTCTTAAAGCTTGTGAATGTGGAAACAAAGGAGTTCCATGATTCTAGAAGTGTGGAAACATTATCTAAAAACTCAGTAATTGTCTGCTCACTAATATCACTGGGTTTTGACTCAATAAGTTCCTAAATCTGCTGATCTACAACGTTGGATAGGGTGCTCAAAGTAATAAAATGCTTCTGGGCCTCCAGGCAGAGGTCACGAAGAACTTGCTTGGTTACTTTGGTTTCATTTTCAAACTGGTTAATTTAGGAATTAAGTACATTTTACTGATCTACAAGTCACTTCTTGTCTTCTAGGTTATAGGTCACCATTTCTCACTGAAATAAATTCTTGATGTTCTCACACAAGGGATCAAAAATTGCAATCTTATTTGCGACAATGCCACTGCAATCTGATATCTGGTGGAACATATGTTGAAATTCTTGCATAAATTGGGGTATAGTAGCATAGATAGAAGTGACAATCTAGAGCTTCTCAGTAATTTGATTGCGATAGGTTGTTGAAGGATTGGATGAATACTTTTTCATATTAGTGAGAGTGTCCTAAAGCTCTACATGTTTGGAAACAAGTTGTTGGCATGTTGCTTCAACCATAACACAACATTCGATAGGGGAGCACACAACAAAATCTTTAGGTTTCTTTGCAGCATATGGAGCAAGAGTAGGCCATAAGGAATGCAACCGAGAATGAATCGCATTAACCTAGGTATATAATCCTTCCTTCTCAAGGCTCAATTGTGTTTGTACCATGATGACGGAATTTAACTAATGTTGTTGCTCTTCATAGGTGACCCGAAGATCGGTACACCTAGTATCTATCTGAACTAACTGATGCTCCAATTGAGAAATTGAAGCATGAATGAACTAGAATAATTGTGGTGAGGACCATGCATTGAGGGTGTTGACTGAAGTTGTATCAGCTAGTGGGAGCCTCGATTGCAGTGGTTGGCCACTAGCAACTGAAAGTTCTAACTAATCTTACAGTGAGGAATCTCTTTGTATGGAAGTTTTTTTATTCTATGCAATTCTATGGAGAATAGGGACTGGGATGAAAGTAATAAGATCATGCTATTGAGAAGCAAGAGATATGACTTGATGACATTACTCAGGGTATTTCATGAAATCTACCACTTTCTCAGCAGAAACGGGTGAAGTGGATGAAGATGGATCAGGTGTTGGATTAATGGGAGGTGGAAATATTGATGGTGGGAGAATGAAAAGGGTTGACAGGCTAACAAAATTAATGAACACATAATTGGTCTCCATCTCACTTGGCTCATCAGTGACGGTGGGAGAATCAAGACAGTTGGATACAGTTGTTGGGGAAGATTGAGGCGTTCCTTCATAATATGTATGAAGAGATAAAGGTTTTTCTTCATCAATGGGAACAACAGGGTTAGTGGAGAGAGGTTCAACATCAAGGGGAGTAGGAGTGGTGGTGGGTGGAATGGTAGATGCAATACCAGGAGGTGAAATATACATAGGAGAAGATTGTTGCACTTGAAGAGTTTGTTAAACATGGGAACCTACCTCGAACCAAGTAATGTAGGCCAAGCTGACGCACTCCTTAGCCTTCTTTAGCAGAGCCTGGAGACCCTCTAGCACATCTTCAGAATGCTTGCGCAAAGTGGAGGGGGCCTCCTGAATGAGTTTCATTGCATCGAAATTGTAGAAGATTTTTCCATCATGTTGCCATGTGAGGGCCCTAGGCCAAGTGAAAAAATCATAATGGAAATCATTCTCACTAATGTAGAATGATAATGGGCGAATAGAAAAATGTCTAAAGAAACATGCATTGGCCAAATATACCAAGAACTATGAGATATTCCAAACCATATCAGAGGAGAGTATTGTTCCAACAGAGGGAGTGGCACTTTTGAAATAAAATGTGACACAACGACCATCTTGTTGAACTAGTGGCCAAAGGAACATTCGTTAAACTCTTTGTCTACGTTATCTTTATTGTTGTGCCAATGTGCATACATATAAGCAAGAGGTTCATCTTCTTCAATTTTAGCGAGGTCATGACCCTTTGGGGCACACCATTTAGACATAGCAAGGGGAATAAGAATAAATCAAAAAACAAAATAAGTGTACCAAGCATAGACATTATTGACGGCTTCAAACAATTCAGGGAGGATATAGTTGGACCAATTCACCTAATCACCATGGACACATGCTTCTGCAAGATAAATGGAATCCAACATGCATTCTCGTCTGGTATAGTGGTGCATGAACTTAGTGGTGATAAATCTAGCAACAACCTGAATTGGCATATTGTTGATCATATCTAACATAGTGCCCCGACCTTTGTGGGTGGCACCATACTTCTTGTACACATTATTTTCATCTGTCTTCTTTCCACGTTTAGGCATTTTCTGAAAAGTCGAATGAACGTTAGCATCATATGCATACAATCCAGTGACTTTGTGGATATATATTGCATGAATGGGGTATTTGTGATCCAACCAAAGTGAACCCCCATGAAGTCAACTAATAAGGAACTTTTTGGAGCTCATAATCTCACTGGTGGTGCCAAACCCAGGTAAACACCATAGAAGAAGAAGGGTGGATTATTTTAGTGTTCGGAAAATGGTTATGACTTTCATGGTGGAGCGAGAATTAGGGCAGGTATTGGGCTCCATAAAAACATCAGTCTGGAGTGTAGGAAATAAGGTGGGGTTAGAGAGGTCATTATCGATAAGGTGGGATTTGTCATACTTCCCCAAGAGATCATCCTTGTAGTCAATAAAGGAAATAATAGGGTATAGATTGACAGAAGACTTAACCTGACAAACCATGTTTGCAAGACAATGGTTGTACACAAATCAGATAGGAGGACAAGAAGGCTTAGGGGTGGGTGGTAGTGGAGCCAAAGAAGAAACTAAAAATGAAGGGAAAATATGAAAGTGAGGAAAATAGGTGGGAAGATATAGAACAGTCAATGAGAGGGAACTTATCCATTAGGCATGGGAAGTGTGACTTAAATTTGAATTAATGAAAGGTGATCTAGACACATATCGAGGAATGCAGTGACGTCAAAGGAAATATAGTGGTAGAATAAAATCTTATCGGAAATTGTGATACAGATTTGGTAATAAAATATGGCATGATTTGGAATACTGATAGGCAAGACAAGCATTAAATACTTTGATAAGAAAAATACGACAAAATCTCCCTGACCACAATTGGTTGCGGCAGGGCGCAACTAAAAGGAGACCACACTTGCGGAAAAGACAGAAAATACAACCTATGAAACTAAGGAAAAACTTTATTGACACAACTATCCTAAATCCTACTTAATACTCTCACAAGGATAGGACATTGTATTTTGAAGTCAAAGTAGAAAAGTAGAGCTTCAGGAGAGTGTCATTCACCCATCTAGAAAAAAGAGTACCATCTAATTGAGCAAGCAGACCAACACCAAAATCTTTAATTTCGACAACATAAAAAGGACCAAGCCGATGCATTTGGATCTTACCATGATTATTATGATACTTGCTGTCATAAAGTAGTGCTTGGTCACCCATGGAAAAGGACTTATGGTTGATGTGACAATCATGCCAAGCCTTATGGTGCTCCTTCTCAACTGTCTGATGAAAATACGCAAGAAATTAGGATTCATCTAGTTGTAATAACTCATTTACTCTATCAAGAATGGATTCATCTTAGACATTCAAGTTACATGAGTAATGAAAATATTAGGAGAAATAAACTCAATAGAAACAACAACTTCTCTACCTTAAGCTAATTCAAATGGGATATACATATGTATTCATTTGACAGTAGTTATGTAGGCCCACAAAGTAGAAAGAACCCATTCATCCCAATCATATTGGTTTGCGAAACAAATCTTAGTAAGTCCCCTCTCCAATATTTTATTAAATGATTCTACAGTCCGATTGGCTTGCAAATGATAAGGAGAGATTTTATGATGTTGTATCATGAAATTTTGCAATAGAGTTTGAATTGTTCCACTAATCAAATGGGAACCTTGATAACTTTTCAGGATGCGAGGGTAACCAAGCCTGGTAATAATATTCTCAATGATAAATCGAATATTCATATCAGCAGTGCAGTCTTTGATGGAGCAGATTTCACAAAGCTAGTCAAATAATATGTTGCGATAATGATATATCGAGCATTTATGTGACAAGCAGGAGGGTGGATCAGTCCAATAAAATCAACAACCCATTTTTCAAACGCAGCAAGTGCTTGCATTGGATGTAAGCAAATTTCATCTTGATGTGACAGTCAACCAACCCGTTAACAAACATCACAAGTATTTTCATATAGTTTCGCATCGTTGAATAGAGCTGGCCACCAAAGACGAACTTGTAAGACCTTTCAAATAGTATCTTTGCCTCCAACATGTCCCCTTGCAACTCCAACATTACATTCCCACAATATCCCTTCAAGTTAGTGACCAAGGATACAACGGCATAAGACCTGATCAAGCCCATATTATATAATTGTCCTACAATAAGTTGATAGTTTGTTGCTCTGACAACTAAATGTTTTTTCTACACCATAGTGTAATCAGAAGGGCACTGGCCTGTAGCATGAAAGGTAGCAATCTATTCTAAATAGTCATGGACAGCTTCGATGCAGAACAAATGAGCATCTGGAAACTCATCATCAATCAACCCCCCTAACTCTCCTAACTCCAAACTGGACAAATGATCTAGCCCCACATTTGACCTTCTCGGCTTGAAAATTACTTCAAAAGTGAACTCTTGGAATAACAAAAACCACTGGAAAAGTATTCCTTCAAGCACAAGCTTATTAAATAAGTACTTCAGTGCAGAGTGGTATGTGAAAAAATTGAATGGGCATCCTAGCAGGTAATGTTGGAACTTCTAGAGAGAATACACCATCGCTAAAGCTTCTTGTTCTGTGGTAGTATAGTTCTTCTCTGCAATGGAAATTTTTTTACTTGCGAAATAGATAGGATGGTATAAGTTTCCTTCACATGGTTGTGTCAAGATATTTCCCAAAGTGACCCCAAATGAATCAACATGGAAGTGGAATTTCTTGTTCCAAATAGAATAAATTAAAATAGGTGCACTTTCAAGCTTCTCCTTCAATGTATCAAAAGCAACATCACATTCAGCGAACCACATAAAGCACTCGTATTTCTTGAGGAGCCTTTCAAGAAGAGTGTAGTTGAAGTATAATTTCTTATGAATCTACGATAATAACCAATATGTCCCAAAGTGTAATGCAACTGTCAAACAAATGTGGGTGGTAGAGTATTTAGTATCACTACACTTTAGCAGGATCCACATAGAATCCCTCCTTGCAAACAATATGCCCCAATAATGTTCCAAAGGCACAACAAAAATGCATTTATTTAGATCTAATGATATCTGGAGTTGCATGCACCTGTCAAACATAACCCTCAACATGATAGGGTGATTCTTGAGAAAAATATAAAAATTCCAATCATCCATGTAAACTTCTAGGAACTTGTGTATATATTCACGAAAGCAACAATAGCAATACAGGAGAAAACATGTGGAACATTCTTAACCCAAAAGGCATAACATTATATGCATATAATGGTGAATGTGGCCTTATTTTTATCTTCTTATGCAATGTTTACTTAACGATATCCTGAGAAGCCATCAACAAAAGAGTAAGCTTCATTACCCCCAACATTGTCCAAGACTTCATCATTGAAAGGGGTTGGAAACAGATCATGCATGCATGCATTATTGAGGCTACAATAATAAACACATACCTGAATTTCATCTGAATCCTTATTATCATGTATAACAATGGGGCTTATCCATTCAACTTCATCAACAGGGAACATGAGGCCAGAAACTAGCATTTTATTAATTTCTTTCTTGACTTTCTCCTTAACTCACGAATTCAACCTGTAAGGTCAGTGCTTAACGGGTTTTGCATCTAGCTTCAATACTATTTTCATTTCTCCTAGATCACCTTTAATTCCCTTCAATTCTAAGACAGAATAGGGAAATAAATCCTCATATTCTTTAAGAAGATCAAAAATTTCTCACGTGGTTTTATCATCCCAGTAATCTCCAACAGAGGAAAGCCTCGACCTATCTTTTGTGCCAATATTAATTTTTTTCAACTTAAGCTACTGCAAACATGGAGCATCGCATACAAGATCCGATTTAATTTTTTGCTCCTCTTCATAATCTTTGAAGGATAAGTGCCTTAACTCCTCTAAATAATCATCTAGGTCTTTGTTAACTTTACGGTAAACAACAACTTCATGAAACCCTGAGTCATACTGGTGTACAAAGTCTCCATACTTATTGCACTTAGCCAAAGAATCCTCACCTAAAAACAAGACTCCTCTAATAGCTCTAAGAACTTGCACCATCTTTTCATCAGCATCAAAAAAATAAAATGTTGGTATATTGATACATATGTTTTCCTTGATGGAAACTCACTTGTAATAGAACAAGTATCTGGTAACTAGATGAATTCACAAGTCAGTTCAAAGGTGACAGAATGATGGAATATAATACCAGAATGATGGGTCAAAGGTTTAAATATCAAAATCAGAAGTTTGATATAGGTGAATATTTGAAAATCTATGCGCGGGTTCGTCAAGGCCAAGTCGTGTATACACATTAGTTTGGTGAAGAAAAGTAGTGTATTGTTTCTGAACCATGGTATTCTAAAAACCAGGGGCCTTTACCATGGTGTTGGCCCATAGTAATGAGTGCAACAACGGATATTGATCCCGTCAAAGATTACCACCGGCACTAGTGTAGTTTTGACCCATGGTAATGGATAAGGGCTAAATTATACAAGGAGGTGAAAATTAAAGAGCTAAGTGTGCATGCGAAATGGTTTTTGATGAATAATTCAATCTGAAGTATATTGCATTGTAAGGGCCATAGTTGACACCTAGATCTGAAATATTTATGCACCGATGAATACAATGATGGATTAGGATCATGAGACCTGAAATAACTTTCCATTGTATGATCTACTCATGGATTGACTAGATCTAAGTATACATGTTTTGTCTATGAATATTATGATCTGGGTCTTTCTGAAGTTATGAAGAGCTGAGAAATTTTAGGTCAAAATTTGCAGATCTATACGCAGGTTGGTCTTGGTAAAGTCACGTATACATGCGGGTTCTCTTCTTCAAAGAGGTGTATATAAAGTAAGGGTGTATGTTCATAAATGATTGATCAACCTAATTTGTGCTACTACTTCTCTACTATCAGTCAATGATGTTCTCATGTTGATCTGGGTTGAATGATAATGTCTGAAGTAGAACTGATTAAATGATGAATTTGAATTTGTTTACATCTTGATTGGTTGAAAAGATTATTGATGTTGCTGATTGTATGAGGGTTTTGTAAGTTAACATAATATTTTAGAATATCTCTGGTTAACTTTGTGTTTGATTCATAATTACAAGTTTTTAGTTTTCAGTATATTAAGATTTGTACACAGGTTTCTCTACAGAAAAATGTGTATACATGCAGGTTTCCTTAGGTGAAGTAGCATATAATTTTTGACATTTGAATGATCCAGGTTGCAGTTGATTCCATGTGTTGATGCAGTGTTCTCAGTTCAGTTCTGTGTACTGGTTATAATGATATGACTATTCCAGTTGATTGGTTGAGTTCTGATTGAGTGTCAGTTGATTGGATTTCAGTGATTGGTTGATTCAATTATGTCAGAGATTGATAGTTGTATTACAGTGATGAGTTACAGTTTGATTATTGATATTGAGCTTAAGTGCTAATATTGGATCCAGTGTGAAAATTTATGAAACGTGGTCCATGGATGTTGTTGAGGGTTGGAGCCTTCAGCGAGTAAGTCGAAGCTTCCTGCCAATAGTAGTTGGTGATCAGATCAGGGGGTTGGAGCTCCCTTCTGGTAGGAGTTGGAGAACAAGTGAAGGTTGTAGCCTTTTGCAGGTGGGTTCCTGCATACTGGTATGAGTCTGCACTAGTACAAGAATGTAAGAAGTTTTTTATATTAATAAGTTTTGAAGACGAAGACGACAACATCGGTGGTTTTCTCCCACATTGGGTTTCCACCTTAAATCATGGTGTTCATGTGTGTTATTTATGTGTGATACTATATTTTTTTCTTACTCCACTTGTTTACTACTTATCAAATGCCTAATAAATTTCTTACATTCTAGTTCAAGTTTAGCAAATAAAGAATTAATTGTTTTACAAGTTCACTAAGCATACGTTAGTTGCTTTTACAATAGTTGTGTATATATGTTATTTGGGTTCAGTCAAATCACGTATAAATTTCATAAAAGAAAATTAGTATTGTGAGTTTTTAATATACTGATTCACCCCCCTCTCAATATTTTTCCCAACAATTGGTATTAGAGCAGGTCCTTCAAAAGAAGCTTGATTGCTTGAAGGAATATCTCCCAAGATGAGAAATCAAGACAGAACAACATCTATCATACCACCACTCTTCAACAGAAATAATTTTATATATTAGAAGGCAAGAACTAGAGCCTATCTTTAGTCTCTTAGAGTAGATGTTTGGGCAATTGTGGAATGAGGTTACCAATATCCAGTCGCAGTTCCCACTGATGCAACAGAAAAGAAGATGTATGAAACCAATGCAAAATTTGTCAATGCATTATTGGGAAGTTTGACATAATCAAAATTTGTCAAAGTTATGCAGTTAAACACAGCAAAAGAAATATGGGACAAAATTATTCAAAGTTACTAAGGAGATACCAACGTAAAAAGTGCTAAACTCCAAACTCTCGGAATTCAATATGAAACTCTCAGAAAGCATAATGATGAAAATATTGCTAGTTTCTTTCTATGTATAGATGAGATTGCAAATTGCATGAAAAATCTATGTGACTATTGGGATAGGGTCCCTAGGGTCAATTTTAGGTTAGTTTAATCAATTTTTGAGTAGAATTTTGTAAAGAATGTAAAGTCTTCATGAAATGTGGAAGCGGAGTGCGTAGCTAAGTAGGAGTCAAAGGGGATTTAGCCATTTGTATTGGTAAGTGGTAGGGTGGTTTTGAGACACCCATACGCCGTGGGCCATGGTATTGTAATAGAAAAGCTATAAATATTTGAGTCATGACGAGTATAGGAGAAGAACTTTTGGTGAAGAACAAGTGTAAGGCAAAAGTGCTAAGGTAGGAAAGCTTTGTTTCCTATACTTAGGTGAACTGGGAAGGCTCATGTAGCTCACTGCATGGAGACCTTGGCAAGTCCACAACTGAGTGCGCGGGGCCCTGTAGCTAGGTGCGTAGGGTGGAAGAGTTTGTAATTTGAATGCTGAATCTAATAAAGAAGGATTTTGGACCAAATATGTTTTTAAGTTTATGTATTATTGCTTAATGATACGTTTTTTGTGAAATAAAGTGTAATTTCTATGTGAATCTATTAAATCTTTAATATTCATGCATGAAGAATGTAATGAACTGTTTTTGTGAAGACATTAGATATATATGGTAATATAACTGATCGAAACGGGTAGATCTGTGCGAAGGCAGATCTAGGGTTGTTATTTACTAAGAAAAAGTTATGAGTCTGCCTCTTTTAGGTCTGATAAGCCTGACCATAGACCTTCGTGAAGTTTTGGGAGTTGTTTGGATAGAGTTGCAATGGTGAACCATAGGAAGGCCTAGATCTGCGTGAAGGAAGATATGAGACATATTCACTTTAGAATACACATGATACAGTCTCTGGATGCAAAAACCTGATTCTAGTATCCCCCAATACTACTTCGGGTGAGACTGCAACCTGTGATATGCAGGTTGTTGCCGAAAGGGCCAGCAGTTAGGGTTTTGTTGGTTGGCCCGAATAACTCTGAACTTGGGTCAGGCCCCCTTAAGCCAACAAATGGTTCCATCAGTCTGCGCAGAAATAAAGGAATACCGCGCTATACTAGGGACGATCAAAGACATAGGGTAAACTTAGCTGCGCTTCCACTTCAGACTCTCCATGCACTGCATCAGGGGGTCTCAGATGAGCTTAGAATCACAGATCAACACGCACTTGCAGTAATTAGTGAGGTTAAGGTAAAAAACGAACATATATTCTTTGAGAAGGCTCAGACTCTGAAAGAAGAGGAAGAGCTAGAAGCATGAAGTCAGAGCCTAGAAGTAGAAATTACACAGGTGTGTAATTCCGTCCTAGAATTACATATTCCAGAAGGCGTCGTAGCTACAACGAAGATCAGGAAATTGGCTACTGTGGTCCTAGAATCAAAATATGAGATAGGTAGAGTCACATTTGACTTCCAAATGAAGATATCAGAATTATAGCTGATTCAACAACTGACTACTCCACCATAGGTCAGGGAGTACTGCAACACAGCTATAAAGGAGCACATGACTACTCTAGAGAATGCAGTGAAAGGCTACGACTTCCTTTTTAAAAATGCCATGGAATTATGGGATACTTTGTAGGAGGACCTAAAATTGCAAAGATTAGGTACAGAAATCAGAGAATCCCAACAAAGATATAATGGAATCAAGGTGATTGCATGCACATTGGCGCTAGTCCAGCACTTCGTGCACCTGCAGGAAGGGAAGTTGATACAGGAACAAGTAGAGGAGTTGCAAAAAAAAGAATCAGTGTTAAAGGCTCGGCTTGAACCTTGGACTGAGGAGGCCAACTAGATTTATCAGACCATTCGGGAGAAGATGAAAGCTTTGCAGCAAACTCGTAGGACCGCACAGCTTGCAGTAGAAGGACCAACTACAGAAAAGTTGATCAAAGAGGTGAAGCAGGCTGTTGTACAAGGCATAGTGGAGCTAGAAGCATTGAAGCAGGATTTCAGTGAGCTCTACCACAAAGTAGAGAAGCCAACTAAGTGACTCGAGGGTGAGTCACCATATTTGTATTAGGCGCCTATTGGGATAGGGTCCCTAGGGTCAAGTTTGGGTTAGTTTAAGCAATTTTTGAGTATAATTTTGTAAAGAATGTAAATTCTCCACGAACTGTGGAAGCGTAGTGCGCAACTATCTAGTAGTCAAAGGGGCTTTAGCCCCTTGTATGGGTAAGTGATAGGATGGTTTTGAGACTCACCCATAGGTCGTGGGCCATAGTATTGTAATAGAAAAGGTATAAATATTTGAGTCATAGCAAGTATAGGATAAGAACTTTTGGTGAAGAACAAATGTAAGGGAAAAGTGCTAAGGTAGGAAAGATCTATTTCATGTACTTAGGCAAAAGGGAAAGGCTCCTATAGTTGAGTGCGTAGAGACCTTGGCAAGTCCGTAACTAAGTGTGTGGACCCCTATAGCTGGGTGCGCATGGTGGAAGAGTTTGTAATTTGAACGTTGAATCTAATAAAGACTGATTTTGGACCAAATCTATTACATATGTGTCTTCTTCTTATTTCTATTTAATTTTATGCATTATCACTTAATGATTTGTTTTATGTGAAATAAAGTGTAATTTCTAAGCAAATCTATTAAATCTTTAATGTTCATGCATGAATAATGTAATGAATAGTTTTCGCGGAGATATTAGATAGATTAGGTAATATAACTTATCATAATGAGTATATTTGTGCAAAGGCATATATAGGGTTTTTATTTACTAAGAGAAGGTTGTGAGTCTACCTCTTTTAGGTCTGATAAGCCTAATCGTAGACCTTTGCGAAGGTCTGGGAGCTATTTGGATAGAGTTGCAGAACCATAGGAAGGTCTAGATCTACGTGAAGGTAGATATGAGCCATAAGGACTTTAGAATACACATCATATATTCTCTGGATGCATAAACCTGGTTCTAGCATCGGCCAATACTACTTCGGGTGAAACTGCAACCTGCGCTATGCAGGTTGTTGCCGAGAGGGCCATCAATTATGGTTTTGCTAGTTGACGTGAATAACTCTGAACCTAGGTCAGACCCCCTTAAGCCAAAAAATGGTCCCATCAGTCCATGCAGAAACAGAGGAAGATCGTGCTCTACTGGGCATGATCAAAGACATAGGGGTAAACTTAGTTGCGCTGCCACTTCAAACTCTCCATGCACTGCATCAGGGGGTCTCGGATGAGCTTAGAATAAGAAAGCAGCATGCACTTGCAGTAATCAGTGAGGTTAAGGTAAACAACAAACACATATTCACTGAGAAGGCTCAGGCTCTAAAAGAAAAGGAAGAGCTAGAAGCATGAAGTCAGAGCTTGGAAGTAACAATTACATAGGCGTGTAATTTCGTCCCAGAATTACATATTCCAGAAGATGTCGCACCTACAATGAAGATTAGGAAATTGGCTACCGCGGTTGGATAATCAAAAGATGAGATAGGCAGAGTCACATTTCACTTCCAGATGAAGATATCAAAATTACAACTAAAGCTACAACCAACTACTCCGCCAGAGGTTAGGGAGCAATGTGGCATAACTATAAAGGAGCACATGACTACTCTAAAGAATGCAGTCAAAGGCTACGACTTCCTTTTTAACAATGTCATGGAATTATAGGATACTTTGAAGGAGGACCCAAACTTGCAAAGGTTAAGTACAAAAATCAGGGAATCCTAGCAAATATATGATGAGATCAGGGTGACTGCACGCACATTGGCGCCAGTCCAGCGCTTCGCGTGCATGCAGGAAGGGAAGCTGATATAGGCACAAGTATAGGAGTTGCGGAAAAAATAATCGGTGTTAAAGGCTCTGCTTCAACCTTGGAATGAGGAGGCCAGCCAAATTTCTCAGACCATTCAGGAGAAGCTAAAAGCTTTGTAGCATACTCATAGGACCATGCAGCTTGCAGTAGAAGGACCAACTACAAAAAATTTGGTCAAAGAGGTGAAGCAAGCTACAGTACAAGGCATCACAGAGCTAGAAGCACTGAAGCAGGATTTCAGTGAGATCCACCACAAATTAGAGAAGCCAGCTGAGTGACTTTAAAGCGAGTCACCATATTTGTGTTGGGAGCCTATTGGGATAGGGTCCCTCGGGTCAATTTTGGGTTAGTTTAATCAATTTTTGAGTAGAATTTTGTAAAGAATGTAAAGTCTCCGTGAAGTGTGGAAGCAGAGTGTTCAGCTAAGTAGGAGTCAAAGGGGATTTAGCCCCTTGTATGGGTAAGTGATAGAATGGTTTTGAGACTCACCCATAGGCTATGGGCCATGGTATTGTAATAGAAAATATATAAATATTTGAGTCATAGCGAGTATAGGAGAAGAGCTTTTGGTGAAGAACAAGTGTAAGGGAAAAGTGTTAAGGCAAGAAAGCTATATTTCCTGTACTTAGCCGAAAGGGGAACGCTCCTGCGGCTGAGTGCGTGAAGACCTTTGCAAGTTTGCTGCTGAGTGCGTGGCCCCCTGCAGTTGGGTGCGCAAGGTGGAAGAGTCTGTAATTTGAATGATGAATCTAATAAACACTTATTTTGGACTAAATATATTGCATCTGTGCCTTGTTATTATTTATGTTTAAGTTTATGCATTATCGCTTAATGATCTGTTTTCTGTGAAATAAAGTGTAATTTATGTGTGAATCTGTTAAATCTTTAATATTCATGCATGAAGAATGTAATGAGTTGTTTTCATGAAGAAATTATATAGATCTGGTAATATAACTGATTGGAATGGGTAGATCTGCGCAAAGGCATATTTAGGGTTGTTATTTACTGAGTGAAAGTTGTGATTTTGCCTCTTTTAGGTCTAATAAGCCTAACATATACCTTCGTGAAGGTCTGGGAGCAATTTGGATAGAGTTGCAATAGTGAACCATAGGAAGGTATAGATCTACCTGAAGGAAGATATCAGCCATAAGTACTTTATAATACTGATCATACAGTCTCTGGATGTAGAAACCTAGTTCTAACATCCCCCAATGCTGCTTCGGGTGAGACTGCAACCTGCACTATGCATGTTGTTGCCGAAAGAGCCAGTAGTTAGGGTTTTGTTGGTTGGTGCGAATAACTCTTAACTTGGGTTAGGCCCCCTTAAGCCAACAGTGAAGAAATAAAGGACACTATTTTAGTAGAGAAAATTTTAAGATCTCCAACTCTTAAATTTGAGTCAAAAGTGTTTGCCATTGAAGAGAAGTAGGATTTGTAAACTCTTATTGTTGTTCAACTTCATGGGATCCTAAGTGCTTTTGAAATGAGGAAAGGAGGTTCCTTAGAAGTTAGAGAAGTCACATTTAAAGCATCTACAAAAGGAAAACAAAAGGAAGAACGGAAGGAATTGGGATACATATCAGAAGAAGATGAGGTGAACTTTGTAAAGAAACTTCAATTGGGCATTGAAAGGTTCAGAGGTAAGCTTCTCTTCAAATGTTTTTCTTGTGGTAGAGTTGATCATTATGCTGCCAAATGTCCTCATAAAGAAAATCATGACAAAGGGAAGGATGCTGCTAAATGTAATAGGAGATGGTTTGACAATAGAAGAAGTTATTATACTCATGAAGATAGTGATGGCTTGTCAAATAGTGAATAAGGAGAATCTGTTCAAGATCTTAAATTACTCATGGCTATTGAGAAAAATACTAATGAGTCTAATGATAAATCTGTGGATGCTTTAGAGGAAAAATATTTATTTGAAGAAATTACTCAACTCAAAATTTGCTTGGAAGAAAACAAAGTAGCCATAGATACATTGAAGCATCAACTCATAGAAAAAGAAAATCATAATGAGAAGTTATAATGTTAAGTAGTAAGTCTAAGAAAGGAAATTGAGAAAATAAAAACTCTGAATCTTAGATTTGCTAAAGGATCTGAAACCTTCGATGAAATTATCAAGGTACAATGCTCTCCTCTTATGAAGAAAAGTCTTGGATACACTGGAGAAACATATCAAACAGAAAATTCTTCAGCCATCACTGGAAGCTATCTAAATGCAACAAAAACCAGTCAACTAAGCTTCAATAATGCAACAAAAACCAGTCAGCAAATCTTCAGTCCTCAACAAAAGAATGAAGGTATTCCACAGGTAAATCATGTTCACTCCAATCCAAGGATGAACAAAAACAGAAGCAACAGACAGAAGGTAAACAACACCAGAAGGTTCTATGATCACATAAATTTCTTCTTTAATGGAAAATGTTTGTCATGTCATAATTTTGGTCATAAGGTTGCTCAATGTGTTGCATACAAATCCATCATGACTAGAGAATAAAGAAAACAAAGGAATGAGACATGAGTGAATAAGAACACTTATAATAAATTCTCACCTCTTATAGATGAAATTGAATGCTCATTTTGCAATCACTTTGGACATGAAGAATCTAAATTCAAGAGAAAATTAAAGCCAACATCTCAAAAGGACCAAATATCAACAAATTCTAAGGTATGGAAAAGGAATGAGTTACAATCTGAAAGTTGTGGCATAGCATTGTTTGCGGAAGGACAAGAAAATCAATGGTACATTGATAGCGGATGCTCAAAACACATGATAGATGATAAATATAAAATTATTTCATACAATGCTTTAGAGAAAGAAAAGAATGTCACTTTTGGAAATGAATCACCTGCTATCATTAAGGGGAAAGGTTTTGTTTTTCTAAAAGAAAAAGTTAAAGATGGTAATGTTATGTATGTTGATGGATTAAATCATAACTTGTTGAGTGTTAGCCAAATGTGTGACAAAGGAAATGAGGTGGTATTTCGATCACAAAAATGTGTGGTTCGTGAACTTGACACAAGAAAGAACATAATAAAAGGAATAAGAACCCTGAGCAATCTGTATATAGTGACCAAGATCAATGCTACCTAGGCAAGGCAAAATAAAATGGGTTATGGCACAAAAGGTTTGGACATCTACGCTTCTCTCAAATAAGAAAATCAACTAAGCTCAAAGTTGTTCGTGATCTACCCTACATCACCATACCAGAAAGTACCATATGTAAGTCATGTCAATTCAGTAAGAAAACCAGAGTTTAATTCAATTCCAAAGAAGGATTAGCAAGTAAGCCTCTTGAACTTATACATACTAATTTTTGTGGACCTGTAAGGAAAAATTCACCTCGTGTAGAACAATACTATATCTTATTCATTGATGACTTTTCTAGAATATGTTGGATCGGTTTATTGAAACACAAAGATGAAGCATTTGATAAATTGAAAGTCTTCAAGACATTAGTTGAAAATGAATTAGATCTAAAAATCAAATGTCTCAAATCTGACCGAGGAGGAGAATACATATTAGATGAATTCTTTGATTTCTGTTAACAACATGGCATAAAGAGACAATTTTCGGTAGCTAAAACTCCTCAAAAAAATGACATGGCAAAAAGAATGAATAGAACTGTTCAACAAACGGCTCGTGCTATGCTTGATGAGTCTGGAACTCTTAACGCCTTATGGGGTGAAGCTACACATACCACAGTAAATATTCTCAACAAGGCTCATGTTCGTGTGAATAGTGATAAAAATCCATATGAACTTTGGTATGGTAATCCTTCCACTATAAAGAATTTTAGAGTTTTTGGAATCAAATGTTTCATAAAAAATAATGATGAAAAACTTGGTAAGTTTGAAGCTAGAGAAGATGAAGGAATACTTCTTGGTTACTCATCTAGAAGCAAAGGATACAAATGTTACAATAAGAGACTTCGGAAAATTTTTGAATGCATTGATATTGTGATTGTTGAAGCATGCACAAATCCCAAAAAGGTAACATCAACAAAAGAGGACGATAATGATGAATGTTTTCCCACATCAAATCGCAATGATATAGAAGAAGAAACTAATGAAGTAGTAGAAGAAGACACATCAGACAGAGAAAAGGCTACATCAAGGTATGTTCAAAAGAATCATCCAAAAACTCAAATTCAAGGAGAAAAGGAATCTAGGTACAAACAAGAAGAACCCTTGTAGGATATTCTGGTTATCTAGCTTTATTATCAACCATTGAACCACAAAATCTAAATCAAGCTAGTAAAGATGAATGTTGGGCTAAGGCCATGACTGAAGAACTTAATCAAATTGAAAAGAATGATACTTGGGAATTGGTTCCAAGGCCTCATGATAAAAAATTTATTGGGAAAAAATGGATATTCAAAAATAAGTTGAATGAAAATGGAGAGGTCATTAGGAATAAAGCTAGACTTGTTTGTAAAGGTTATGCTCAACAAGAAGGTGTAGACTTTGAAGAAATATTTTCACCTGTAGCCACACTTGAAGTCATAAGAATGTTTTTTTCATTTTCAAGTTTTCAAAATTTCAAAGTTTATAAAATGGATGTAAAATATGCTTTCCTTAATGGAGATCTAGAAGAAGAATTATATATTGAACAACCAGAAGGATGCATTTTGGGGAATGGTGAAAGCCTTGTATGAAAACTCAAAAAGGCTTTATATGGGTTAAAACAAGATCAGTGAGCATGGTATTATCATCTTGGCTAATGTCTTCAACAACAAGATTTCAGAAAAGGATCCCGTAGACAACAAATTGTACACAAAAATTGAGGGTGATAAACTGCTAATTATTGTTGTTTATGTTGATGATATCATCTTTGGCAGTAATGAAGAATCTATGATTCAAAATTTGCTTATGTTATGCAACAAGAATTTTAAATGTCTTTATTTTGGGAACTAACCTATTTTCTTGGTCTACAAGTGCAACAAGCAAAAGATGGCATCTTTCTCTCACAAAAAAAATATCTCAAGCAGATTCTGAAGAAGTATGGGATGGAAGATTGCAAACCTGTATGTACTCCCATGATGACAGGATGTAGCCTCAATTATAATTAAGATTCTCCCATAGTAAACCAACCAGAGTATAGGTCTATGGTTGGAAGTCTACTTTATCTAACAGGTACCAGACCAGATATCATGTATGTTGTTTAGATTGTTGGACATTTCCCAACCAATCCAAAGGAATCACATATTCAGGCAGTAAAGCGAATATTAAAATATCTCCAAGGAACCCAAGACTTTGGGCTATGGTATCCTAAAGATGCAAATATTACCCTTCATAAATACACAGATGCGGATTGGGTTGGAAATGTTGATGACCAGAAAGCACTAGTGGAGGTGCATTTTACATGAGGCCCCAATTAGTATCTTGGTTCAGCAAGAAACAAAGTTCCATTGCCTTATCTATAGTGGGAGAAAAATATGTGGCTGATGCGTCTTGTTGCACACAACTTCTCTGGATGATGCAAACATTACAAGATATACAATCAAATGTTCTCCACCCATCTCCATCCTATGTGATAATACAAGTGCTATTAGTATTTCAAAAACTCTTGTTATGCACTCCAAGACCAAGCATATTCCTATTAAGTCTCACTTTCTACGAGAACAAGGGCTTGCGAAAAAGGTTAAATTGGAGTATGTTCCCTCCAAAGAACAATTTGCTGATATATTTACTAAACCCCTTCCCATAGAAGTATTTGAATATCTCAAACAAAAATTGGTAGCTGTCTCTGCCTCATTTTGTTGTTAATCTAGTCTGCTCAGTCTACAGGTGAAAATTCAGAAGGTGGGTTTCCTGAAATATAGTTGCGTATATACGTGAGTTTCTTTGCAAACAGTCACATGTATTTTTCTCTGATAGAAAAATGATGGAACAAACTCAAGATCAGCCTCTGGCATGATTTTGACAGCTATGATTTGATTTTTCTTGGTCTATTGTTGATGGGTACAATCTGCTGATATGGTATTGAGTTATATTTTTCTCAATGATATTTACCTGATTGATGAAGATGCTCTAATGAATGATTTGTTGAAAATGAATAGGTAGCATAGGTTTAGTGGGAGCATTAGCCTTGCAGAATATAATGCATTGTTGGCATTTTGGTTGCTGAATTAAACTACTATTAAGATCTTTTGGTCACAGTTATTAATGTCATATCTTTCATTTGATGTAAAGGTCATGTGGAGACCTATGATGTAATAATTTTCATATTCATCCATGTATGGAATTTTGAGGTCATGTCAAATATTTAATCCCACTTGGTTGGGTGGTTGAGTCAAATATGTATCCCCACTTATTGGGTGATTGATGTAAGTATGAGTCCTTGGTGATAGAAAGGTCATACTCAGTTGAAAATATTTTTGAAGATCCAACATGTGCTCAGGGGAGCATGGACAATATAGTGCAAATCAAATCCAAAGGGGGAGCTTTGATCTGCCCTTTGCCCTTGATGTCAAAGGGGGAGAATATATTGGTGTTTGAAAAATGGTTATTTGATGTATCTAACATATTTCTACAGGTTGTGGTGATCAACACCAACATGGTTGCCATCAATTCCAAAGGGGGAGATTGTTGGAATTGTGATGCATATGTTGTTCTTGATGATAACTCACTTGTAACAAAAAAAGTATATGGTAACTAGATGAATCCGCAAGTTAGTTTAGAGGTGACAGAATTATGGAACAAAATACCAGAATGATGGGTCGAAGGTTTACATATTAGAATCAGAAGTTTGATTCATGTGAATATTTGAAAATCTATACGTGGGTTCGTCAAGGCCAAGTCGCATATACACGCGTGTTTGGTGAAGAAAAGTAGCATGGTATTCTAAAAATCAAGGGTCTTTACCATGGTATTGACCCATAGTGATGAGTGCGACAACGGATATTGATCCTGTCAAAGATTACCACCGGCACTAGTGTAGTTTTGACCTATGGTATGGATAAGGGATAAACTATATAAGGAGGTGAAAATCAAAGTGCTAAGTGTGCATGTGAAAGGGTTTTTTATGAATACTTCAATCTGAATTATATTTTCATTTTAAGGGCCATAGTTAACACATAGATCTGAAATATTTATGCACCAATGAATACAATGATGGATCAGGATCATGAGACTTGAAATGACTTTCCATTGTATGATTTTTCTCATGGATTGACTAGATCTAAGTACTGACGCATGTTTTATCTCTTAATATTATGATTTGGATCTTTCTGAAGTTCTGAAGAGATGAGAAATTTTAGGTCAAAATTTACAGATCTATATGCAGATTTGTCTCAGTAAAGTCACGTGCACACGTGGGTTCTCTTCTTCAAAATCATGTATATAAAGTAAGGGTTTCTATTCATAAATGACTAATCAACCTGATCTGTGTTGTTGATTCTCTGTTGTCTGTCAATGATGTCCTCATGCTGATCTCGGTTGAATGATAATGTCTAAAGTAGAACTAATTGAATGATGAAGTTGAATTTGTTTACGTGTTTATTGGTTGAAAATATTATTAATGTTGCTGACTATATGAGGGTTCTATAAGAAAACATAATATTTTAGAATATCTCTGGTCAACTCTGTGTCTGATTCAAAATTACAAGTTTTCAGTTTTCAACATATTAATATCTATACGCGGGTTTCTCTACAGAAAATCGCATATACACACGAGTTTCCTTAAGTGAAGTAGTGTATACATTTTGGCATTTGAATGATTAGGGTTTCACTTGATTCTATGTGTTGATGAAATATTATGAATTCAATTATGTCTACTAGTTATAGTGATTTGAGTGTTCCAGTTGATTGGTTGAGTTTTGATTCAGTGTTAGTTTATTGGGTTTTAGTGATTGGTTGATTCGGTTACATTAGATACTAATGATTGTATTACAGTGATGAGTTATAATTTGATTGTTGATATTTAGCTTAAGTTTTTTTATTGGATCCAGTGTGAAAATTTATGAAATGTGGTCCACAAATGTTGCTGAGAGTTGGAGCCTTCAGTGAGGAAGTCGAAGCTTCCTGCCAGTAGTAGCTAGTGATCAGATTAGGGGGTTGGAGATCCCTTCTAGTAATAGACGGAGAACAAGTGAATTTGTATCCCTCAGCAGGTGGATGCCTGCGTACTGATATGAGTTTACACTATTACAAGAATGTAAGAAGTTTTTGATATTAATAAGTTTTGAAGATTGAGACAACAACAACGGTGGTTTTCTCCCACATTGGATTTCCACATTAAATCCTAGTGTTCATGTGTGTTACTTATGTGTGATACTATATTCTGTTCTTACTGCACTTGTTTACTTCTTATCAAATGCCTGATAAATCTCTTAAATCCTGGTTCAAGCTTAACAAATAAATAATTAGTTGTTTTACAATTTTACTGAGCATATGTTAGTTTCTTTTACAATAGTGGCGTATATACGCTATTTGGGTTTAGTCAGGTCATGTATACATTTTAGAAAAGAAAATTATTATTGTGATTTTTTAAAATACTAATTCACCCCCCCCCCCCCTCTTAGTATTTTTCCCAATAGAAAATTCTCTACAGAATTGAGCCCTCAATACATCCCAATCTGTTGTCTGGCGTTTTAGGTCCTCCTACAAATACCAAGCTTGCGGAATATTTCCTAAAGAATGAATAAATAGATGTAGCCACATTTCAACTAATAGGCCATCAACCCTCCATACAGAACAACAATGTGCAACATGGTCTTGCAAAGAAGTACGACAATTATAAATAGGAATATTTCTTAGAAGTTCATTTGGTGGAGAAAATCATTATATTAAAAAAATCTTAAGAGTGTTCCATTCTTGCAGCTGATCTCGGTGAGTTTCCCACCATCTTTCGAGAGTTGCTTGCAAATCAACACTCATTACAGGGATCTTCTGACATACTTCTATGCAAGAATCAATTTTTTTAATAAAGTTTACAACAAAATTAGTACCATTAAAAATAGGATACTCGTGTACCTCAATACCAATCCAGTGGATGCATCGAATAGTAGCACAATGTCGGGAGTGGATTTCATGAGCCTCTTATTTCCAATCTTCCATCACAGCCTTAGAGTCGACTTCAGTACTTTGAATACTTTTCCAACTAATACAACCAGTTGCTCTGGAGTTAATATAATCTTCTCGCTTCCCAACAATCAATTGATATAATTGTTCCACTAAATTAGGGGATTCAACATCATACATAGGTTCAATAAATATCAGACCCTGATAAGGATCAAGAGGTTGTATAACACACATACCATCTACTTGAAAAGTCATAGTCTCCTGCTTCAAATCAATGACTCCATATTTCTCGAAATCCCAGTCAATTCCCAATAAAGCCATGTACGCATATTTATCCTCAATAATATCAATAACTTTGAAATATGCATAATTTTTAACACCTACTACATCAACCTCAACATCCTCTAGCCTAGCAACAAGAATAATGCAATATTGGTTTTCCATCCGCAACTGAATAGGAGAATAAACCAACTTGGGTTTTCTAAGAGCTTCCCATGTTTTTCTCGGAAAAATATAAACGTTCGATCCTAAATCCAACATGGATTCCTTGATTTAAAACCCTGTGATCTAAGAATCTACCTGAAACTCCCTTCCAGTATACTTCTTATTCCTTGTACCCCTCTGTAATTTCGCTCAAGTAGGTTTGTAGAAATCAGTTCCTCAAAGAACACATCATCCTTAACAATAGTCTTCAACCTTTTCTGCAACTGACCAATGAGTTGCTTATCATTCATAATTTGTAAAAATAACTTTAAAAACTCCATTATAGGTTAGAAAGGTTCTGTGAAATGCTTCTCCTCATGAGCCTTTACTTTCTCTTGTAGTTCACTATGAGATCTGTGTGGATAAATTAACTGACATAAAATTTCGGCTACATCAATATAATACTCCTTTTGTTGATTTGGATCATACGATTTCTTTGGAGACGTGGATCTTATCAAAATAGGTCGGTTAGGAGTTCCAATATCAACTCCCATCTTCTTTCCTCCCCTTGTAACAATATTAATATTAGGTTGCATTGAAGGACTAGGATCTCAGGTCTCTGCAAAGACTAAGTTAGCTCCTTTAGCCCAGTTTCGCTCTTCTCATCGAGCTATCATTTCAAGGCAGTCCTCATTTGCATGCATATTTACTCGATAGTATGAACACCATGGTATTTGCAAAAAATTGCATTCCCTCACCACACGGCCTTCTTGACCACAGTTATAGCACCTAATCGGGCCTCATTTGCCTGTCCTTCCTCCCCTGGAATCCCCTCCTCCTTGCCCTCTGGGAGTCTCATTAACATGGAAAGCAGAAAATTCGAGGAAGTCCGCTAAATCATCCAAGGACTAACATTGATCGATACAGTGATTGGGTGATCCAAAAAACTCACAAAAAAAGTTATTTGGAACATTGGAATACTTCTATAGAATAGGACACAACCGGGTTAAATGACCAAAACTTCGACAAATCTCATAATAATCATTTGCATACATACCTTGAGGGCTGGGAAATGACTGGAATTGCATATGTACCTGATAAGGAAGAACGTATGAGATTTTCACAACTCCAGGAGACTACGGTGGTGGAAGTCCCATAGGAGCATTGCACGATCTTAGTCCTCTCAATCGTGGGCACTCTATAACATGATGTCCCTCAACCTGACAATGGATACACCAAACATGAGGTATCACGGGACGTAAATGTGTAAGATATTTTAACCCATTTGTCAATGTAGCAATATGATTCTGAAGGCCCATAATAGTAGGATCTGTTGAAGGCCCACCAACTCTACAATCTTGCGAATAACTAGTCATAGCCTCGATTTGAATTTCTTTCTCTATTGCATCTTAAAGCATGTTACCCTTCTGCTAAGATTAGTGAAATACGAGTCATTGGTATAAGAGCCTTGATAAAAAAAAATCTTTGGTGATGAGGATCAATAGGATAATATAGTTTACTAATATCATCTTTGAATCACTGCATGCATTTCCAAGAAGATTCCCCTTCTCATTGGTGAATATCCAACAATTCCGCCAGAGCTTGTTTATTTGACTGTGGTAACTTAAACTCTTGAATAAATTATTGTTTAACTTGATTGATACCGGTGTTAGTGTTATCATCAATCCATTTTATAAACCACCTCAATGTGTGATCTGCTATGTAGTTTTGAATTCAATGAGCTTAGTAGAATTTAGAGTTTAACGAGCTCTCAAAATAGGTTCACACAAATACCAATGCTACTCACCATCCTTACCCCCCTTTCCTGTGAACTGTGGGTATCTAGTAAGTGAACCAGTTGTGACTCCATGCATAGTTTCTTGTTTTGAATAAACAAGTATGAATCCTTTGGAACCTGGTTGAGAACAACTATTTGTACTTGATTGGCTAACACTAGAACTAATTTTACCCTTAAGCGACAACTAAACTTTAATGAACTTCCGTACCTTTGAAAAGAGAAAATATGAACTTTGACATAGCACCAAGGGAAGGTCAGGGAGAGGAGGAGTCATGCTGCTGGGCTGCAAAGTTATACATTATGGAATTGATTCATCCTCAAAGAAAATCTGCCTCATCACGAAATGAAAATCATCATCTACTGGAGTATCTTCATCTAGTATCCTAGTTAGTCTAGCATTTGGCTCAGGCATTTGAAATTCTTCCATATCCTCGTGCATTAGAGTAACCTCTTCTGATCCTTCCATTCCACTTCCACTTCTGCTTCCACTAGCCACTTCTATTTCACCAGAAAAATAACCTTCCCCCTTTCTTCCATTCTGCAACTCTAAAGTCTCCATTTCTCTATTCCTCACCACCGATCTCCTTATAGTGTCACCTATGCGCTGCAACTCCCTTCTTATAATCCTAACTTCTCGCAACTTTCTTTCACACCACCCTTCAGTTATTATTGCCCTCTGCAACGCTCTGAAATCCCTTGCCTTCCACATCTCTTCTTAATTCATTATAGGAACTCCTTCATCCTTCCGCAATGACACAAAATTCCTCTTTGCTAATTCATTCCCCCAGTACTAGAGACTTAAGCTGCCATTTGATCTTAAGGGAATGCCAACAAATTATCTTCAACCAGTAAGACTTTAATCTAGAGTGGGACATCCTTTAGCATTTGTCCTCGTATTTCAAATTTTAATATGGAATTTGTACGAGAGAACGACTGGTGCTTCTCAGTCTCAAATTCAATGATATAACCTTCAAGTGTTGTGTTAACCCAAAAGTCAATAGCTCTCATTAACTCTATATCCAACCGATGAAGGTGTTGGGTTGTGCTACATTCTTTCCATGACTAGCTCCCCTAGTTAATCGGGGGGTTAGAGGGGGGGCAGAGCCCCCCCTTCGTTGCTCCAATTGCGCAGCAGGGGGGGCCATCGGTGGGGTAGTCCCCCCTGTCTAGGGGGTTTGAGGGGACTGGATAGGCCCCCCTCTACATGGTTAGGGGCAATGCCCAGGGGAAAAAAATTTGGACCCTATATTAGGTAGGGTGAACCTACCTATGGTTTTGTCCATGGTTTTCGCACATGGTTTTGGATGCGATGGTTTTCGGTCAATGGTATTGGATGCTTCAGCATGTATATATATGTAATGTAACATTGAAAGGAACATAATGAAAAATCAATCTGGTAGTCTCGGTTTTTGGATCTAGGGGAAAATCTCTATGTACATGTGTTTTATGTGTTATGCTCTCGCAATGTTTATTTTCTATGTTTTAGAATTCATATGCAGGTAATTTCTGTATGGGGTTAAAACCTACAAAATGTTGGCTAGATCAGTTGTGGTCCAATTTCTACACAGCCTCGTTTGTACCGCAACCCTCGATTTATGGTGGAAGTGAATCAATAAATTTTCTAACTTTTTTGGAAATTTGAACCAAAATATCGCATACTGATCGCAAGCAGGTTCGGAGTACAACATTTCTTCTTTGACCCAATTCAAATTATTTTGTCTTAGTTATGCCTGCTGCAAAATAAAGTAATCAACCCTTTCATGCCACAATTTTTGGATATCCCGACGAGTAGTCATTGGTCGCATGATCTAAATCCCATAAGAAACTCGAGGTCCCGGCAATGGAACCATTTGTTGGTGGAAAAGTTTAATTTGAGTTTGACCATGGGTTCGATCGAGGGTGCCAACAAAGAGACCCGCGTAGCCTAGCACTTTGCCAACATTTTCACCCCTTTGGAACAAAGGAGCGTCTCGCCCAAGGTGATCCAAAACTATAAAAGGATGTAGAGGATATAGATATGATTAATTAAGCAACATGCGCAGCTATTACCCCATCCATTTACAATCATTCGACTTGTGTGCTTAACAGAAAATATACATATGTAGAAAATTTTAGAAGGGCCCATAAAATATACAACCGTATATCAGAATTCCCATCCTCCATATGTTATTAAGAATCATAGTTCAATTACATTATATTAACACCATTACAGCTTGCAACAATCACTGACCTTCCCACAAATATAATTATCGATAGATAATATAGAAACATGATATTACAATCTCATATCTCAAACATTACATAACGCCAAAATGATGAAACTTCGTCCCAACATATACAGGCATTGTCTATATCCCTGGCACGATCTGAACCTTCTAGCACTATCTATATCCGTGGCACAATCTGAACCTTCTAGCACCATCTAAACTTGTTTCTCGTTGCCTCCAGTCTTTTTTTTTATAGTCATGCTCACTTGATCCATGGTTTTCCAATACCTAGGTCCATTACCTTGGTTCTCCATTTGCTGCATCAAAATTGACTCCAAAACATTTCATTTCCACTTTGATTTTTCAGTGCTCTATTTTCGACAGTTTTTTCCAAAACGTCCTTTGAAACTGCTATTCCTTCAAAAACAAAGGATCCATATATTCCCGTGTTTTCATTGGAAAAAAAAATCTAGATGAAGAATATCTAGAGGAGACTAAAGAATAATGGATCACATTTGATGGAGAGTAGCCACTAGAACCTTAAATAGAGGAATTTCTACTAGGCATGTCATCAACTCCCTTATGCATTTGATACACTAATCAACAGATAGTAGAAGATCTGAATGGCATGGAAGAAGAAGACATATAGAATGATCCATATGAACAAGTGAACCAAGGGAATCATAGCTATATAGATATTTGGTTCCACAAAATCATTAAGGTGGAGCACCACTCTCTTCTTCAACAATTTTTTACATCATCTCATGCAAAGTAGTTGGTCTCTCATATTATAGTATTAAATCATATTTTTGAAACATGCATATGTGTTTATTTTCTATCTTGTTATGCACATGGCTCCATTGGAAGTAGTCTTATACTTGAAAGAGATATCCATTTTCAAGTAGAGTAGAATAAAGAAAAAAAATTAAAAAAGAAATAAAAAAGAAAAATGTCTTATTGTGAAAACTAGTTTACTAGCACAATTGGACACGAGCTTTGCTTAAAAACTAGGAAACTTGCGAGCAAAGTTCACAATAAATTCTGTAATTTCATTTTGATTTCATTATGTTTTTTCAAATAATTGTTAGTTATATACTCAAATTTGTTGATGTGGGATTCATTAAAGATCCCCTTCTAACAAGTCTTGACGAATCAAATTTATTTCATCAAATAGGATGAAGGCTATAGATCTTCCTAGTACATTGAATCTTGCATGACTTAATGGAAATTTCTTATTCCAAATAAACAAAGGGAATACATTAATGTCTCATTTTTTTCAGATCTTCTAGGTGACTCGACTACAACTCAATTACTGGTACCAAGTAAGATGTACATGGGAATCTTGATTGTCATTGACATTATTGATGAGTAGTTTGTTGGTCAACAACATTTAGTAATAGTCGGTAATCCTACAATTTCTTTTTATTTTCAACCTCAGCCAAATTTATTCACATAGATAGGAATTATGCCACAATGTGGATATGAATGAAAACTATATGGTTTCAAAATCTTACAACAATGTTCCAATAAATTCAACTTCTATTTCTAGAAATAAGAAGTTACAAAAGTTCCAAATTCAAATTTCATTCAATATTCATATGGCCAAGAGGAAAAGAAGTAGATTAGATTCTTTCACTTCACAATCCATGATCAACAATAGCAACCAAGATTTCCCAGATGCATAGCGTATGGACATTTCAGGTAGGTGAATGTATGTTGTTTTCTAATCTTTAATCAATAATTCCTTGAATGCTAAGAGACATGTATTTTGAAAATTTCCCATGTGACATTTCTTTCCTCATTTTCCAAATATTGGGGGAGGGGCAGGAATATTCATTACCATTTGTCAATTGAATTCTCCGTAACCTCATATATTATTGACTAACATGTTTATCCCAACTGACTATTGTTGTTTTTTGGTTCAAAGGTACATCCGTTTTGAAATGATTGAAATTATGAGCGAGGAACAATTGATATGTATATGAATGAGTCTTCACTTTGATTCAAGTATTATTGTTTACAACAAGAAGAAAAAAAAAAAAAAAAAAATCCACACAAGAACCAACACTTGCAATACTTGTGGTTGCCACACAAGAACCAACCACAAGAGTTGTCACTTACCTATCTTTCAAGGAAGACCCCACAATAGTAATATCTTAAGGAAAAGAAACAATTGAAGAAGACATTGCAAAAGATGCAATTCTTGGAGAGCTATCTCAAGTCACAAAATGACTTGTTCATATAACATAATTCTTAAGTAAAAAAAGAGGACAAAAGGTTATATAAAATATGATGACTTTATCACATGAGTAATAGTGAAAAATTGCATGAGGGCATGCAACATCTTCAATTGAGGGGAAATGTTAGGTATCCAAAATGTCATATTTTTCACATTCTTTTCCTACACTTTTAATCATATTTTGCTATCTTATAACCTTACATTAAGATCATTTTTATGATCATATAAGGGTCTAGACTTATTATTTTCCAAGGCATTTAATTTAGTATTTTGAGTGAATTTATGATTAAATATTAGAAAATAGCATGTTTTCATGTATATCTAAAAGTTAGATGAGTTTTGTGATGTTTGTAGTCATATTTGAATAGTCTAGCAAAGTCATATTTGACCACTTAGCCTCAAATTCGAATTTTCTCCTCAACCCTTGAAGATTTGAGAAATATTTGAGATAATCATTCAAACACATTTAATGGAGAAGAATAATGAAATTTTTGATAATATTTCTTATCAAATATTTTAGATATTTGTAAGAGGATATGTAGAGATATTACTTGTTAGATATTGACACATGGTTGTAACCACATGACACATTTGTGTATTTAGGAGAGATGTGTGGATCTACATATATTAATTTGTTATCTTAGTTTTTGTATAAATGAGAGTGTCTTGTCCATTCAAAAGGAGGGACTATTGGAACATACATCCAAACTATGATGGAATGAAACATATTTCATAAGTTCTTGTGTTATTTGGTTTATAGTTTTATATTTTTTTTTGTTATAAGATGTCGTTTTTATAATTCATGTAGTTTGATAATATATGTAGTTTAGATTAGTTTGGTTATATTTTAAATTAGTTTATTTTTCATATCAGTAATAACACTTTTCTTAGTGTTGTTGGTGTGAGCCTTCAACACTTTATTAAAGATGGTGATAGTGATTAGCAACAATTTTTGAGCTATCAACTTGTAATGCAATTTTTGGGCAAACTAAGATAGATATCAAGAAACTAAAACATATGTTTTGTGCATAATGATCCCATTTAGATGACACACGAGAATTTATTCAAAACAATGTATGTTTTGTGATCCCTTTGAGTGGATATGCTTGGAATATTCATTTTTGTTGACGTAGTGGTCACTAATCACCAAAAAAAAAAAAAAAATCCTAGATTATGTGTTGAGGCCAACAAATGTAACAATAGAAGAAATAATTTGAATTGTCCACAAAAAAAAAAAACAAAAACAAAACAAAACAAAAAAACAAAAAAAAACAAAAACAAAAACAAAAAAAAACAAACAAAACAAAAACAAAACAAAACAAAACAAAACAAAAAAAAAAAACAAAAACAAAAAACAAAAAAAAAAACAAAAAAAAAAAAACAAAACAAACAAAAACAAACAAAACAAAACAAAAAACAAAAAACAAAAAACAAAAACAAAAACAAAAAAACAAAAACAAAAACAAAAAAACAAAAACAAAAAAAACAAACAAAAACAAACAAAAACAATCAAACAAAAAAACAAACAAAAACAAAAACAAAAAACAAAAAAAAACAACACTCATTCTAACCCTAAATCAATATAGCTACTAAAATAATCATAATTCTCTAATCTTTTAGTTAATAAGTAATTTGCATTACAATGATCACTTGCTTTAAGATTTGAATTATTCACTAAATTTCAATACCTTTACATTTCTATCATTCTAACTTCTTGTAAGAGTGAATAAAATGACTTGAACTCTATAAGTGACTAGATGTCAATGATTATAGTAACAACTCTATTTTATATGCAAATGGTCATACTTGAGTAGATCAGATTTACCTATTTTCATAGATTAAATTTATATTGCTTTTTAGATTAGATATACATTCTTTCATAGATTATATTTACCAGCTTTCCTAGAATAACATTTCTATCGATTTCCTAGATTATATTTCTATTGCCTTTTTAGATTAAATTTTTTTCGTGTCAATTTACTTTCTTTTATAGAGTAGAACTTTCTTTCACTGCAATTTATTTCCATTAGAATCAAAATCTCAACTCATATCATATATTATGTCATATAGTTCACAAGTTTACTTACTTGGATTGATAATTTAATGTAATGAAATTTAAGACAATTAAATTGACCAACATTTTTGGCTTTATTGTCGGGGAAGTACACATAAGACTTAGCCTTCAATTTATAGTTCTCTTTAATTTATGCAACCTTGAAAATGAGAATGGTAAGATGAGATGTAAGAACCTACACTTTATATTGTGAGGTTTCTCCTATCCTTAGTTGTTGAATTGCATCTCATCTTAGCTACATCCATTTTTAGTTGCATAAGTATTATTTTATTCAATAGAATTCATTTTAGAGGTAGATTCATTAGAGGATAAATTTCAAGAACTTCAATTCCATAATCATTTACCATCCCCACTAGATAATGTGGTCCAATAAAAACCTCATCACCATCCACATCATGAATTCCTACTTTTGCAAGTAACAAAAGACCACCTCATGGAGGTGGTAGATGAGGTAGAAGAAATGGATCGAAATGATGGCAATGAAGGAGATCCTTTTGGATTTCATATTCAAGATACTAATATAAATTTTAATAGCGAAATTCTCTCCATATGCACTTCCATGGTATATCATCAGAAGACCCAAAAATCTCTATTTGAATTTCAAGTACTTTCTAGATCTTATGTTTACTTATTAGACACTCAAAATTGTTTCTGGCTACATTGAAAGATAGAACTCTTAAATGGTTGACGGGATTAAGAACAAATTCTATAAGATCTTGGGATGTGATGAGACAACTCCTTTTAGAAATATATAAATATTATTGCATACAACATGATCTTAAAGTAGAACTATTTAAAATGAGCCAAAGAGAATATGAAAATCTTGAGAACTTTATAGAAAATTTTGTATATATTTCTAAAGGGGAGAAACTACAAAACTAGGATTTGACACATTAAAAGCCTTTTTACTTAGAGAAATTAGCGTTGAATGGATTGATCTCTTAAATCTAATGGGTAAAGGATATTTATCCTAACTTTTATTTGAGGAAATCTGTGCTTTGTGTAAGCACATATCAAGAGGAAGGGAAAAGTATAGTAGAAATCCATGGGATCCAACCTTGGCAAGAGTAAGTAAATCAACATCAGGATCAGTAAGTTAAACTAATCTTGGAAATTTGCTAGAAAATGTTAAAGCGGATATTCTTGGCAATATAAGTAAACAAATAGATATATTGAGAATGCAAAATAATGAAAAACTTGAGAATGTTTCTTTATATATATTATGTCCTAAGTGTAGAAAAAAACATCCTTTGACAGAATAGTCATAAACATGGCAGAATACTCAGAAGGTCTAATATATGTGTGTGTGTGCGCGCAGAAGATATGAGATGATGATTCACTTATATACCTACGCAAGTGTCCCTTTATGAACAACCATGTCTCTAGAGACATGTTTCTTTAGTAAATAATTATTGTTTAATTAACTATTATTATCATTATTGTTTATTTATTTTATTTATATATATTTTATTCATAACACTACCTTCATCTTCAAAAAACCTTTGTCTTCAAAGCTTATTGCTAACAAGGCATATCATTTGTTCTTTGTCTTTATAATCTATTCACATTTTTTAGAATTATTTGATTTGTCATCTTTGTTGATAAAAGATGATAAGATTCTCTGAATGATAAACAAAACAATTGAACTGCGAAGGGATCTGCCCATCCTAAATCAATCTTTTAAGGAATCTTGTGGTTACTAAAAACTTGAGATGGATTTTTATCACAAGACTAAATTGTGGTGACATCGACAATTTTTGGAACATAAGTTATTTGTTTTTGGTTTGAATGATATGGATTTGCAGATGAGTTGAGATATTTGAGTTTATTGTTGGGTGTCAATATAGAGTACTTGTGATTTGAATTTCTCTTATCACGCATGTGGCAATTTCTTGATTTACTTCAGGTATTGATGATGTTGAGTTGGTTACAAAATCTTCACTTGGAATTTTCATCATCTAAGCTACAATGTCTAAATATGTATTTAATTTCATTAGTTTGTCATCATCTTGAGTTGTGGTATTGAGTAGATCAGTATTCATACATTTTTTTTTCAACTTAGATTGTTACATCTGGAAACTTTGATGCTTCTTCTGTGATAAGTTCTTCTAATTTGTTTTTCAATGTTTTTTTATTTTTAAGTTTCTTAATTTGTGTCAATAATTTTTCACTATGGTCTTTAAGCTGAAAAACTTCTTCATTTTTGTCAACGGTGATTTTGTCAGCTTCCCTTCACATATTTTGTATTGTTTTTTACTTTCTTGAAAATTTACTTTTGAGATATCTTGTATGTCTTTTGGTGTTATTGAATTTGATTTCAAAGTAATGTCCTGTAGTGTTATTTTTTTCTTCCTATAGGAAAATGTTAAAAACTTATTCTTCGTATTTAGGATGAAGGACCCTAGACTTTCCATTCAGGGTGAAACCAAAATAATGTCACCTTGATCACTCAATAGGGATAGAGCTAAGAATTGTGATATAAATGTATAATCTCCAATGTTTAATTGTAAATTACTTATAGCATATTTTTTTTGCTAAAATAATCTAATTTTTTATTATATTTGATTTAGGAATCATTAATTGGTTTGTGATTTTATATATTTTTTATCTTTAGCAGGCGAGATAAAAATAGTATTATATTTTCTTGTTATAGACCCTTTAATTCTAAATAGCATTGAAACATAATTATATAAAGTTTTTTGAAATATTCCTTCCCTTATTTCTAAATTAAACTCCATTTCCTTCTCCTTAACCATTATCCTCATTTCTTCGAATGGGAAAAAATAATGTAATATCTTTACTTCTTAATGGCTTTTAAAAATAATAATCCTTTATTTAACCTAAAATCCTTCTTTATCTACAATATAATTACTTAATTTGTATGTAACTCGACCCTTCTTTTTTTTCTTGAGATACTAGCCTTTATAATTTAAAATTACGATTATTATTATTTTATATATATATATATATATAAAACTTTGCTCACACAATTTTTTTTTTTAAAGTATGCCAACTCTTCGTATCAACACAACTATTCACCCATACACGTTTTATTCTTTTCATAAAATAGATCAACGGTTAAATCTTGGGGTTAAATTGGTGGGTGGCTGCGGATTTCTTTTTCCACTCATTATATGACATAGTAACAAATTGTTTAGACGTTGAAATTTTCAATGGAGGTATAAATGGCAAACATGGCATCCCATACAGTGTTACTGGACTGTGATGGTTTGTTGGCGGTATTCAATACAAGGCTACTTCAAGTGGCGGTTGGTAGCAAAAAAAAACAGCGGGGATGTCAGTGATTACAGTGGTGATGGACACGGATCCCTGGCGAGGTGAAAAAAGGCGAGCACGGCTAGTTGTGGTCATGCAGTGACCCAACAGTGGTGACAGATCAAGCCGTTGTGTGGGAGGAGAAGGTGGTTGGTGTAGCCGACAATAGAAAGTGGGTGACTTGTTTGGCGTCGGTTGTAGAAGTTTGCCACGTTGTGGTTGTGTAGTCACTGGTCTATAACTATCACTACCACTTCTTTTCTCTTTTCTTTTTTCTGTGTTTATTTATTTATTTTATTTTATTTTTATATGATTTTTTTTATATATTGACATTTTCTTCGAAAATTTCATAAACTAGTATTTGCATTTTATGTTGCAAAGGAAACGCCGTAAGGCATAGAGTGGGGAAGAATAGCGACATGTGAATGGACATTGTTGAAAACAAGGGTGGATGATAATGAGTTACAATTACAATAGTTAGTTATGTGTACTCTGAAAATGGATATTTTGTTATGGTCAATCTAATGCATTCATTAATTAGATGACAACGAAAAAGTTTCAAGCCGAGGCTGAACCAACACGAATCTTTTCTACAAGACTGAAATTGCCTAAATGATTCCTCAATAAATGGAAATAACTGTTTCCCTCTCTGATACCTAAAATACATTGTAGGAGACTGATTTTTCAAGTAACTTAATATAACTAGCAATTGCCCCAAAAGGTGCAAAGAGAGGCTGATAGAAATGTTAAATTGAAATAATTGTATTTTGGTTCAAAATAATAAATAATATAATAATTCAATCATTCAAACTAAACCTAGTTAATAAATTGCCTAAAATAAAATAAATCCTTAATCAAAATTATACAAATTATTATTCTTCGTTTCTCTCAATTATTTATATAATAAAATCCAATCAATCATTCAAAATTGAGCACATCAGGTAGGCCAGTCCGCTTTGCCCACAATAAAACTCATTGGGCTTCCAGATCCATAGGTTGAGATGGAGCCCCCGCTTTGCCCACAATAGAACTTATTGGGCTTTCAAACCCATAGGTTGAGATTGAGCCCCAACCTGTTGCTACTGGTTTTGCTGGTAATTCAAAGGTCTTCTGAATAACATGATGTGTAGCTCATGACGATGAATGGCATAGTGCACCCATCCACGAGACTGCTGAACTCCAATGGCTCGCCATTCGTTCTGGACCAAAAAGAATATCAATTTGGTTAAAATTATTAATATGTTTATAATAATAAAAATAAAAAATAAAACAAACAGACAGATTATCGCATTAAAAATGGCATTTGAAAACAAATTAGGTGTTGATTACCACATTGGGAAGTTGGCAAAACAAATGCATTTGCATTAAAAATAGCATTTGAGAACAAAAATGCGGTGCTTACCTCATTGAGAAGTCAGTTCTTGGGAAGCAATTTGGCAGTGTCCGGAGGGAGAACCACATGTTAGGAGATGACACATAACGCCCAATCATCAAAATAATCCATTTGGGTGAAATAAAACCCTAATTACAGATATTCAACTCACCACCTAGACAACCAGCAATCAAGCATACCCACACTCAAAGATAAAACTATAAATATCTCAAAGAAACTTTGATATGCATCTGATTGTAACTCACCAAAAGCAGTGATCAGGCATTTATTTAATATATGTCCAAACTTCCAGGAAATGATTTGCAATGTAATAACAACGTGGACACATCATCTCCTTCTCTGCATTTATTTAATTACCTGGAATTCTAACTTTAAAGGGACCTACATAAATTCATAGAAAACCTTCAATCTAGACATCAATAGGTTGTCTTGGGTGGAGGGCCATGATGACAAAGAATTTCGAATACATCTTATAAGGATATTTTCAAGTTAACAGATATGATTGCGGGATTGGAACGGTCGTCGATCCTTCAGCTCATCAAAAGCAAATTTCTTAATAAATTCCAGATATGATGGGCAACGATTCCTTCAATTTTATTAAGATATTTGACATTACATCCTTTTATATACTCACTGTGAGGTTCTTATTTTCACTTGACAGAAATCAAGCAGGTCTAAAACCAAAGGCTTGTCCAACAAAGAATGAAAAGCTCAAAATTGGATGTAGGGTCTGCCCCTGGCTTAAGGCCTATTCCACGACTAAGAATACATGTTAATTCATGACAGGCATCACTAACACGGTTTGAATACTTGAAATCTTGTGTTGCTTTTATCGCTTAAGTGTTTGGAGTAAGTTTGTTCTCTGTCGCATTAAAAATGGCATTTGAAAAGAAATTAGGTGCTGATTACACATTGGGAAGTTGGCAAAACAGATGCATTTGCATTAAAAATGGCATTTGAAAACAAATTAGGTGTTGATTACCACATTGGGAAGTTGGTAGAACAGATGCATTTGCATTGAAAATAGCATTTGAGAACAAAAATGCGGTGCTTACTTCATTGAAAAGTCGGTTCTTGGGAAGCAATCTGGTAGTTTCCGAAGGAAGAACCACATGTATGGAGATGACACATAATGCCCAATCATCAAAATAATCCATTTGGGTGAAATAAAACCCTAATTACAGATATTCAACTCACCACCTAGACAGCCAGCAATCAAGTATACCCACACTCAAAAATAAAACTATAAATATCTCAAATAAACTTTGATATGCATTATCTCAAAGAAACTTTGATATGCATCTGATTGTAACTGACCAAAAGCAGTTATCGAGCATTTATTTAATATATGTCCAAACTTCCAAGAAATTATTTGCAATGTAAGAACAACGTGGACACATTGTCTCCTTCTCTGCATTTATTTAATTACCTGGCATTCTAACTTTAAAGGGACCTACATAAATTCATGGAAAACCTACAATCTAGACATCAATAGGTTGTCTTGAGTGGAGGGCCATGATGACAAAGAATTTCAAATACATCTTATAAGGAGATTTTGAAGTTAACAGATATGATTGCAGGATTGGAACGGTCGTTGATCCTTTAGCTCGGCAAAAGCAAATTTCTTAATAAATTCCAGATATCATGGGCAACGATTCCTTCAATTTTATTAAGATATTTGACATTACATCCTTTTATATACTCATTGTGAGGTTCTTATTTTCACTTGAAGAAATCAAGCAGGTCTAAAAACAAAGGCTTGTCCAACAAAGAATGAAAAGCACAAAATTGGATGCAAGGTCTGCCCTTGGATACATGTAAATTCATGATAGTGTTGATTATTAAGCATATGTCTATTCCATAGAAAAAGACAGAAAGTGAGTACATGACCAAGCCTCTATATGTGCGCAACATAACCTAACCCCATCATATAAATCCACACATGAAAAGTATTACAATATTTGAAGAATGCACCAAATCCCATATAAACTAGGTATCTGAGAGATGAAACTATCATTTTGCCCAACGATCAACGATCAAACTTCGTTCAATCGTATAACACCACAAATGCACGGTCAACAATAGGACACGGCGTCGACTGGGGCAATTCATTTCAAAAGGAAACGTTATTTTTTAATATAATTTTTTATTTAAATTTTATTTAATATTGAAAAATATATTACAATTTATTAATTATAATCAATTTAATTCAGCATTATTTATTATTTATTTTGATTAAATTTAATATAGATTAGTGAATAATTTATTATTTATTTTGTTTTTTTTAATTAAAAAAAAAAATTGAAAAAATAGATATTAAAAACTTGTTTTAATTTTAATTTCCAATTTATTAAGATGAATTCTAGAACCTTTTAAAATTCATTGACTTTTTTGGGTTTTGGCTTAGAAAATGACACTAGAAAAAAAAATCTCGGCTTATAAAGTTGACGATGTGACATTTAATCTTCATTTTAGGTAGATAATGTATTGATTTATTTTTCTTTTAATTTCAATCTTTCCAAATTTTAATGTTACACCTAAAAACTATATATTGAAATATTTCTTAATATTTATAAATTAATATATTTTTTTAATAAAATATTTAGAACAGTTCATCAATCAAATTTGAAATAAATTTAAATCCAAAATTTACCATTGAATTTTCGTTAAAAATAGGAAAAAGAAAATTCTACTTCAGACAACAAAAGATTTCCGATTAACTTTAATCTCTGGATACTTCAGGCACAGCTCCACTCAGATTTCTCAGGTTACTCACCGTCGATGCACAATTTATCGATTTTCAATGGCAACTTCTTCCATGCCCCCTCTGTGTCTGTGCTCTGTATTATTTATAGTTGCGTTATTTCTTGTAGCACTTCATTCTGAAAGAAAAGATCTGGTACAGTGCAACAGTGGAACAGCTCTGACACCTGGCAAGTTGCTGTTGTTAAAGATACAGCAATAATGTCCAGAAACCGCAGAAGTACTAGTAAGGAATCATTAATAAACAATGATTTTACAGACTACAAACTATTATGGGCATCAAATGGATCTGTTTTCTGGAGAATCGGCAATAGAAATTCTGGGTTCCTTCTTCTTCTCCTAGTTTTTCTGGTTTTCGTCATTGATCTTCCAAGGTATATATAATTACTATTTTCTTGAATGTTGATCTATACAGTACAATCCTGAACAAGTAAAATATGAATTTCGGTGGCTTTGTTAAGCTGCATAAGTTGATGTAGACCGCCAGAAACAACTTATTACCCTCATTTTTACAAGGTTGTTGCAGAGCCCCATTTTTCTGGGCATTAATTCTTGATGCATAGATGTCTGTAAAATGTTGAATAGCAGAATGGATTTTGTAGCTAATAGATACTTTGTTCTTGGCTCTGCAGTTAAATCATATCGGGTTAATACCGAGACATGGTCAAGGAATGTTTCTTTTTTTCAATATGGAAGCCTGCAAGAAAGCTTAATGGAGAAAGAACCCAATCTGTATAAACCACAGGCTGCAAAATTCACAAAGAGCTTTCCCCTGTTGCTAACCAATCAAACCAACAGGAGTTCCTTCATCCAAGACATTGTATTTCTTCCTGAGGAAGTCCTCTTCTTAGTACGCCTGTCTTCTGCAAACATCAATCTGATATCCCACAAATCATCCCCAGCTGTTCATTCTCACAACAAATCCATACACCAGTGAATGCCATCGAGTATTTACAATTTGGATATTCTACCCAACCACGAGCTGCAGTTTGATGCCAGGTTCCTCCCCCTGCAATCCACTGGTCTGCAACATCAGTGGCCCTAGTGGAAACAGCTAATTATAGCTCAGATTTACCAGATTTAAACAGGCTTTTTGTAGATCCGAAAAATGTGGATAAAGGGTTAGTTAATGCCAACCTGGGGGATAACAGACAGGTCGAATTCCGCCCTGAGAACTTGAAATGCCCTGCAAACAGCGGTGGAAAGCTCTGATAAAACCTTTGAACTGAAAATTAGTGAGCGAGAACATGAGATTGCAACATGAGATTGCCAAAGGGACTAACAATAGACAAGGGCTCAACATTGAAACCAAATATCTACGCTGCATATTCAACAATACCATTGAAACTATGGTCACACTCTCTGTACAAGAAGTCTTTAGATGCGAGCATCCCAATGAATTAGTTTGTTATCAACTCATTGCCTCTGAAATCACTCTTCGAATCCATGGGAAATCAATTCCTTCCGTCGCTTATTATGAAATCCCGCCATCTCATCTTTCAAGCAAAAGTAGTACTCAAGATAATGCACAGAAAATGAAACTACTCTATGCCTGCACCATGGTGTTCAACGTTGCAAAATACATAAGAGAATGGGTTATCTACCATTTTCATCTGGGTGTGGAACACTTCTTTCTGTACAATAACAACAGTGAAGACGATCTGGCAGAAACTGTTTAAGGGTTACTGTCAGAAAATTACAAGGTATGTAGGCATCCATGGCAATGGGCCAAGACACAGGAATCTGGATTCTCACACTGTGCTCTCATGGCCAAACAGAAGTGTCAATGGATGATGTACATTGACGTTGACGAGTTTGTATTTTCTCCCTCGTGGCTAAAGCTACTCAAGGCCAATGCCAATATTGGGTACCCATTAAAGAATACTGCATCAAAAGCAGCTTTGAGGGGATTAGTAATAAATCTTAGTAAACCGGGGGCTGCATTGACAGGGCAAATTTCTTTGAGATGCAGAAATTTTGGACCCTCGGGCCTTCGGGAGCACCCGCAGAGAGGGGTTACTCAAGGGTACACTTGCAGGGAAAGGACGCTGAAGCGCTACAAATCCATACTTCTTTTGGAAGCTGCCTCTCCTAAGTTGCTCAATGTAATACACCGCTTTCAGTTGAAGAAGGCATACAGAACAGTGTATGTGAAGGCCCAGAGGACAGTGATCAATCACTACAAGTACCAAGCTTGGAGTGAATTCAAGGCTAAGTTTCGGAGGAGGGTGTCTGCATATGTTGTGGATTGGAAAGAGTCTAGGAATGTTGTGTCCCAAGATCGAGCTCCAGGCCTTCGCAACAGGGCCATCAAACCCCATGGATGGGAGAATATGTTCTGCCAAGTGAATGAAAGTGCATTGAAGGAGTTTATAGGTAGAGCGTTTTCTTTGAATAAAGAAGAACCAGGCTCCAAATTACAGTGGCAATGAAGGGCAACTGCAATTGTATGTATGTATAGGGTTAAATCAATAGGAGGTTGTCAAATGATAGATGTAGTATGCGGTTCGTTGAGTGGATCTGAAAGTCCACCATCCATCCAAAAAGCAAAACAAATATTTTATTTAACAAAAAAAATAGTGCAAGCTCTGAGTTACAAACCTGTATTCATAAGTATCATCAGTGTATTTCTCTGAGTACTGAATTTGAGGCATCCTGGTCGAGCGAACTAAAGGCTTGAATGATCTGAACCCAAAGAAAGGAAATAAGGGCCAATGATTCAAATCCATCCATAAATTGCAATTAAACGATACAGTATTTTTACCCAGATAACGGGGACTAGCATTTAAGACAAAATAACGATAAACCCAGAAGTAATCCCCGTAAAGCCTGATTAAATATATAAAATGAAGGAATTTGTTCTACCGTGATCAATTCAGAGCCTGAAATACAGAAATTTAAATAGGGTTTTTGTAGATCCGAAAAATGTGGCTAAAGGGTTAGTTAATGCCAACCTGGTGGATAATGGATAGGTCGAATTCCGCCCTGGGAACTTGAAATTCCCTGCAAACAGCGATGGAAAGCTCTGATAAAACCTTTGAACCGAAAATTAGTGAGCGAGAACCTGAGATTGGGCAAATGAGATGGCGCGTAAAAGGTAGAAATGATGAACTTAACGAGGAATAAAATAAGCAACTCGCAAGGGCAGAGGGAATAAAACAGGAGAATGACAGGGAAACTGATTTTAATCGTTCGGCTTCCAACCGTTCAGCTTCCAACGATCAACGATCAAACTTTGTTCAATTGTCTAACACCACAAATCCACGGTCGACAATAGGAAACGGCGTCTGCTAGGGCAATTCATTTCAAAGGGAAACGCCTTACAGCGTAATAAATAATTTTTTCATTTTTATTTTAGGTATATATTATATTTTATTTTTTTTAAAATATATATTTTGATTTTTTTTAAATGATCAAAAGTGTGATGACAAAATGGAGAATCTTCAATATTGTGTAGTGAAATGTTTTGATTATGACTACAAAAATGTTGACAAAAATTGATGGCAAAAGGTCAGATCAAATTGACTATGTATAACGTTACACTATTAAAGAATCGAACAACTCTAATATCAAGGTTCTGAACAAAGTTGATAAATGCAACAGAATACTTAAAAGATCTAAAATATATAAATATCCATGATAGAACAAATACATTTATATAAGAATATACAAAATATATGAGATGATCTTTGTTACAAATTAGGGTCCACTTATATACCTAGGAAGGTGCCCTTCATGAATGATCATGTCCCTAGAGACATGTTTCTTCAATAAATAATTATTGTTTAATTAACTATTATTATCAGTATTGTTTATTTATATTATTTATATATATTTTATTCATAACAAAGTCCATGGGATCCAACCTTGGAAAGAGTAAGTGAATCAACATCAGGATTGGTAAATCAAGTTGAACTTGACAATTTGCAAGAAAAATTTAAAGCATATATTCTTAGCAATGTAAGTAAACAAATCAATATGTTGAGAATGCAAAATAATAAAAAAATTGAGAATGTTTATTTATCTATATTATGTCCTAGGTGTAGAAAAAAGCATGCTTGGGTAGAATGTCGACTTGATAATATTGAAATTTGTGTCATTTGTGCATAATCACGCACTACAAAGGATTGTTCATCACCACTAAGATTGAAATAATTTTACCAAAACGATAGTGGAGTAAATCAAACACCTAAAAAACTCCACTATGCAACTCCAAGGAAACCTTGGTAGCCTTCTCAATCAGGTATGATGCAAGATCCTAACAAAAAAATTTCAAGTTTATCACAACACTCTCAAAATAATTGAAATACTCCATTGCCTTGGCCACCCCAACCTCAAAATCAATCTTGACAACAAGGTTAAAAAGCATCTTATGAAAGAAATCCACAATATTACCCATATTTTCATCAATATCCTTAATATCCTCAATTCCAATCTCAACAACGATATAATCCACCTTCACTATAACCTCAGGTACTCCCATAATTGAATTCTAGTCAACCTCTCCCATTACCACCCCTATAACCACTACAAAAACCCACGCCCATTCAACTAACTTCACAATTGTTGCCAAACCCCAACAATAAAGTACCTCAATCCACTTACAATGTTGAGGTACAAAATTTTCAAACAACTCTTGATCTAAATGATTTCATCTTAGATCACGAAGAGTATTGCAAACAAAAATTCTCCTTGTTTTCATTGAATAATAACATCTAGAAGAAGAAGATCCCTAGGAGAGTAAAGAATCATGGACCACATTTGATGGAGAAAAACCATTAGAACCTGAGATCAAGGAAATTCTATTGTTTATCATTAGAGCCTTTATGCATTCAAGAGACTAATCAACTAGTAGTAGAAGATCTAAATGGCATGGAAGAAGACATATATAATTGCAGTGGTATGATCCGGATTGTCCACAGTCTTTTGTTCATTGAGTCGACGTTTCAAACCCCAAAGGGGGTCCATCATCAGGACAATTTAACAAGATAGAAAGAATGAAAGATCTTTCATTCTTTCTATCTTGTTAAATTGTCCTGATGATGGACCCCCTTTGGGGTTTGAAACGTCGACTCAATGAACAGAAGACTGTGGACAATCCGGATCATACCACTGCAAAAAACATCCACAGAAGTCTAAAATCTAACATATATAATTATCCAAATGAGAAAATGAACCAAGAACATAAAATTTATACTGATCTTTGGTTTCAGACAATCATTAAGCTCGAGCACCACTCTCCTAAAAAAGTATTGACATCATCTCAATCAAAGTAAATAATCTCTCATATTTTGATATATATCAAAACATATCTTTCAAACCTGCATATGAGTTTATTTTTCATCCTCCTACACACATGGCTTAATTAGAAGTATTTCTATACTTGAAAGAGATTTTCTTTTTCAAGTAGAGTAGAATAAAGAAAAAAAAATATAAAAAAATAAAACATAAAGAGAGAAAAAAAAATAAAGCCATGTTGTGAAAACCATTTTACTAGCACAATTAGACATGATCTTTACCTAAAAACCAGACAACGGGCAAGTAAAGTTTGCAAAAAGTTTTGTAATTTCATGTTGATTTCAAATATATTTTTTCAAATCACTTTTGGCTATATGTTCGATTTGGATGATTTGGCATTCATTAAAACCCCGCTTATAACAAGTATTGACCCATTGACTTCAGTACATCATTTAGGGTCGAAAATATAGATATTTTTAGTACTTTCAATCTTGTATGTCTTAATGGAAAATTCTCTCATGGAATAAAAAATAACAATACATTAATGTCCCATGTTTTTTGGATCATAGACATGACTTGATTGCAACTCAATTATTCGTACTTAGTAAGATGTACTTGGACATATTAACTCTCATTGGCATTAATGGTGAGTAGTCCCGTGCTAGTTAACGACATTCATTAATGGCTAGTAATCCTACAATTTATTTCTATGTCTAACCTCAACCAAATTTATTCACATAGATAAGAATTATGTCACGATGTGGATATGAATGAAAACTATATGGTTTCAAAAGATTACAAAAGTGTTCCAATAAATCATGATTCATATTCTAATTCCCACAATAAGAAGGTACAAAGGCTTTAATTTTAGATTTCTTCTTCTATTCATATAGCCAAGAGGTATAGAAATAGATTACATTCTTTCACTTCACACTCCATGATCAGTAGTAACAACCAAGATCTCTTATATGCATAGCTTATGGACTTTTCAGGTAGATGAATGTATGTTCTTTTCTAATATTTAATCAGTAATCCATTGAATGTTAAAATACATGTATTTGAAAATTTTCCCATGTCACATTGTCTTCCCCATTTTCTAGAGATAAAAAACACCTTAAGTTGGGGGGGTGGGGGCTAGGGATATTCATTACCATTTTTCAATACCATACTCAATAACCTCATATATTTTTGACCACCATGTTTCTCCCCACTAACTGTTGTTTCTCTTTGGTTCAAGGATAGATATGTTTTGAAAGTTGATATATATTAATGAATCTTCATTTTGAATGCATATTCAAGTATTATGTGTTACAACAAGAAGAAAATTAAAATAAAGGTGTTGCCACACAAGAACCGACACTTGTAATACTTATGGTTTCCACATAAGATCCAACCACAAGAGTAGCCAATTATTTATCTTTCAAAGAAGACTCTGCAATAACAAGTTCTTGAGAAAAAGAAACAATTGAAACAAGCTTCGCAAAAGATGCAAATCTTGGAGAGCTATCTCAAGTCACAAAATGACTTGTTGATAAAACATAATCCTTTACTCAAAAAAGAGAACAAAATGCCAAAAAAATGAGATGACTTCAACCCATGAGAATCAGTGAAATGTTGCATGAGGACATGCAACATCTTCAATTGGGGGGAATGTTGGGTCTCCAAAATGTCAAATTTTCACATTTTTTTCCATCACTTTTAACATGTTCCACCATCTTATAACCTTACACTAAGATCATTTTTACGATTATATATGGGTTTAGACTTATTATTTTCCAAAGCAATTATTTTAGTATTTTGAGTGAATTTATGATATAATATTAGAAAATAACATGATTTCACTTATATCTAAAAGTTTGATGAATTTTGTGATGTTTGTAGGTATATTTGAAGACTCTAGCAAAGTCATTTTTGATCACTTAGCCTCAAATCAAATTTCCTCAATCCTTGAAGATTTGAGGAAGACTTTAGATAATCATTCAAGCACATTTGATGGAGAAAAGTCATGAAAGTTTTGATAATATTTCTTATCAAATATTGTAGATATTTGTGAGAGGATATGTAAAGATAATACTTGGTAGATATTAACACATGGTTGTAACCACATGAGACATTTTTGGATCTAAGAGAGATCTATGAATCTACATTTATTAATTAGTTATCTTAGATTTTGTATAAATAGGAGTGCCTTCTCTATTCAAAGGGAGAAACTCTTGGAGCATACATCCAAACTATGATGGAATAAAATACATTTCATAAGTTCTTGTGTTATTTTTGTTATAAGATGTAGTTTTTATAATTCATGTAGTTTTATAATATATGTAGTTTAGATTAGTTTGGTTGTGTTTTAAATTAGTTTAATTTGCATATCAGTAGTATCACTTTCCTTGGAGTTGTAAGTGTGAGCCTTCACCACTCATCAAAAATGGTGATCTAGATTAGCAACAATTTTCGAGCAGTCAACTTCTCACAGTTTATGGGCAAACTAAGATAGATCTTGAGAATCAAAACATGGGTTTTGTGTAGAATGAGCCCATTCAAGTGACAAGATATTTTATTCAAAATAATGCATGGATTTGGAAATATTCTTGGATATTTCAAATGGATTTTCTCGAATGACGTGTTGAGGTCAACAAATGTAGCAATAGAAGGAAAAATTTCAATTGTGCATCAAATTAAAGAAGAAATCACTCATTTTGAACCTAAATCAATATATTTGCTAAAGTAATCACAACTTTCTAACAATTTTCTAATCTTTTTAGTTAACAAATAATTTATATTACAATGACCACCTAGTTTAAGATTTTATTTATTTACTTTTCAATACCGTTATGTTTCCATCATTTTAATTTCTGGCAAGAGTGAATAGTACAACAAGTGACTAGATATTAGTGATTGTAGTAATAACTATATTTTATATGCAAAATGATCATATTGAGTAGATTATATTTATTTGCTTTCATAGATTAAATTTCTATTACTTTCTTAGATTAGATATACATGTTTTCATATATTAGATTTACATGTTTTATAGATTAAGTTTTCATACTCTCATAGATTAGATTTACATAATTTTCTAGAATAACATTTTTATTGCTTTCCTAGAGTATATTTCAATTGTTTTCCTAGATTAAAATTTTATTTCGTGTCAATTTGTTTGATTTCATAGAGTGGAACTTTCTTTCATTGCAATTTATTTCCTTTAGAATTGAAAGCTAAACTCCTAGCATATATTATGTTGTATACTTCACAAGTTTACTTACTCAGATTGATAATTTAATGTAATGGACTTTAAGACAAATAAATTAGCCGATACTAACTTTTAAAGGAAACTATGATAAATAAGAGAAAAACATGTTAAAGGGTTTATTCATCATATCCTACTTTAATCTAAGAGAAATGAAGGATATAAGGGAAAATCATATAATCAATGCAACCCACAAATAAACTTATCCTTACCTTGGGTTTTACCTTTGTGTTTGGTTGCTAAGAAAAATAGTGAAACATCAAACTTGTGATGAATATACTTCAAAACTCGCTTCATAATTTAGATAAGCCATATAATGAGATGATGAAGAAGGACAAAGGAATACCATAATCCCTCTATGCTACTACATGCTTCATCAATCCACAAATTGATAGGACCAATATAGTTTACTTTCTAATTGTAGGCATAAGAAAGCTCATCGTTATTGTTTGTTAAATCAGTAGGCAAGGAAGGTTTCAACAACAACTCCAACAAGAACGTAGACAAAAAAATTTGTCCTCCCTTGTTGTTCCCAATCACCTGCACACACAAATAATGAGACAATTGATAAAATTTTAAAACATATTGAAACCCACAACTAACAATTTTATGCTTTGGTATGTAAAGCTAAATACTAATGAATAATTTCTAAAGTTGAACACGTTGTGGCTCACCCATCACTGCAAGATCAAGATCACTCCCAATGAAAGGCAAACATGGCACTTGAAAATATACATATTCCTCTATCAATGGTCGCTCATAATCAATGGAATAAGTTGGTTGCTTATGTGGCCAAAATTCTATCTTATGGCATCCTTCAATGTTTATCATATATAGAATCATTAGTGAAGAAAGAATAGCCCAAGTTCCATTTACATCTATCAACCTTGAGGAATGCACCAATAGACTCAAGCTCATTGCAGTCACCATCCTCTTCAAGAACATTCTTGATAATTGAATCATCCTCTTCCAAATTACTAGGGGATGTGTAATGTAGATCAATTGCCTGAAAAGGAGTGAAGAATGTCAAACTTGTGGCTTCATTTGGAGGAGTGAAGGTGGGTTTTCAACGATCCTTCCATCAATGTTCTCCTCATATTCTTTTTCTTTCGTTGTTTCTTGATTATTGATAAAAGAATAAGGAAATTATTCATGATTTCTCCCTTCTTCAGAGTCTTCATATTCTTTATCTACATGCTTAAAAATATATTCTTTCATATTTTCCATAACTTTGCCATTCTCAATGAGATGAGACTCTTCACTATTGCTTTCCTCTTGAGATGGCACATTCAATTATGTTGTTTTAAGGTAATCTTTGGCAATGAATTATTTAGGAATTTCAAAGTACAAGAACCAATAGTTGTGACATGGTTATGGATGTGATTTTTTCATTCTTTCTTTATTGCCTTCTTCATTTGTCAGATGGATGCCCACAATTTCTAGATTTCCTTCTTTAATAAGACCGTTTTTACAACGTGCCTTATCCATCTCCCTAAGACATTTGAAATAGGACATCCATCTATCATTTTCAATTTCTAGCTTAAGGGAGGGATGAGAAGAATGAACCTCTCCGTGCATATATTCTTCTTGTTTACCTACAAAACCTTTTTCCAACTCTAAGAGCCTTTGATGCATTGTAGCTTGATTATGGATGATGGCGACTTGTAATTTCTCAAATATTTATGTTAGAAAAGTCATGGGATCTTGAACAACCTCTTTGATCATTGTTTCTTCGAACTTTTACATGCAAGGCTTAGCATACTTTGCTTTGACATAATCTAAAAATAAACTAAGTGCATCCTCTCTTTCTTTTATTTCCATAATGAGATCACTGAAGGGATGCTCCCCAAACTCTGTAAACAAATCATTAATCCTTTCTTGCATTGCTCCTTGTATGCCAATGAAGACATGAACGTCTTCAATCTCTTCATAAGCCTTTTTCCAACTCTAAGAGGCTTTGATGAATTGCAGCTTGATTATGGATGATGATGACTTGTAATTTCTCAAAGTATTATGTTAGAAAATTCATGGGATCTTGAACCTCTTTGATCATTGTTTCTTCAAACTTTTACATACAAGGCTTAGCATATTTTGCTTTGACATAATCGGACAAAAAATTAAGTGTGCCTTCTCTTTCTTTTATTTCCATAATGATATCACAGAAGGAATGATCCTCAAACTATGTAAACAAGTCATTAATCCTTTCTTGCATTGCTCCTCGTATGGAAATGAAGACATGAATGCATTCAATCTCTTCATACCCATAAATCCATCGTTTTTCAAAAACTTTGATGCATTGAACGAATGATTTTAAATCTTTTGGTTCAAAGTTGCAATACCATTTCCACGATTCATATTCTTGCATTTTCCATTCAAAATATTTCATCAAGTCATATTCAAATACAATGTTAGTGTTAACAATATAATTTTAAAAGACACCAAGAAATCTAGAGCGAATCACATATTACATTAAACATAGCAATATTTATACACATATCATCAATAGGAGCATGAAGATATCTCAAAAATGCATGATAAATCTAAAGGAACAAATAATTAATCAAAAGAGAATGTCATACTACAATACATACTTCGTACCACATATAACCTTTATATTTCTCAGATAAGGGGGAGCCAGATTCTCAAATCATGATCCCACCTTGCACAAAATGCTTCTAAGAATTCCACAACAGATGCAAATATTTTTTGTTGATCCTTCTAAACCTATCATGAAGTATTTCATCACAACATCCTCATCAAGGAAGTCATTCTTATTGTAGTATTGGATGAATGCAACAAAGTGATTTACAACTGACTCCCCATATCCACTAAAAACGGGTATGTCCTTCAACCCAATAACATGAGCATGGGAATGTTGATTTCTGGTGCATCGGATGTGCTCTAAGCCTCAAATTTTGTAGGGAGGCTTGGACACATGTATTCCACAATACCCATAAATAATTTTGGGAAATTCCACCTGGAGACAGCTTTATTAAAATAATTAATTATTTTTAATGGGTGCCTAAGTCTAAAATTAGGAAATTAAAATAATTCAAGGGTATTAATCAAACTATGGGTGAATAGTTGTGTATCCTAATTGTATCAAAAGATTGAAGACAGTTTCTTTTTAGTAGTAGGCACAAAAACATGTGGTTATTTTCTCCAAAATGCAATTGAGTTATGATTTTTGCAGAACCCCGCTATGCAATGGCAGAATTAGAAGGAGTGGGAGACGGACCGACTCCCCATATTGGGCCGAAGGTGGTTCTCGCACCCCACCAGGTGTGTCTAACGCACCCAACCATTTTCTCTTGTACGCACTCAGAGTCAGAGTCTACACGAGGAACTTCTAGAAGAAGACAGAGATCAAGTCCAAATGATCTGAGCCATTGATTATAATCTAATCTAGTCCATTGATTACTCAACTAGAGGATTATAAGGACTTCAATGGGCATTTGGAAAACACATCGGAAGAGATCAGGAGATCGAATTTCTCAGAGGGAAGCGCAACAGTTGCTAGAGAATCAATCGAGGAGATTTCTTACAGTGAGAGAGGGGCAGGGATAGTAGACCGGAGCAAGTTTTCCAGATCTGAAGAGTGCATAGCAAAGAGACAGCGTACTCCACAGAGAGGTTGACACAGTGCAGAGAGGTAGCGCAGAGCTTCATAAGGAAATTCGAATTTGTTGAGGAGAAGTTGAGTTTCATAGGCAGGAGTCGGAGTGGGAGCCCAGAGAGCCAGAAGATCGATTTCCCAGAGAAGCAACAGGAGAGAGAGACGCGGGTCCCACAGGCTGATGCAGAGGCAACACAAAGGTAGCAAGGGGCAGCTCATCTAGAGCTAAGGTCAGTCTCGGACCACTGGTGGAAGTGAGAATTTTCTCACTAGACATTTGTCGGTTATTTTCTCTGCATGGATCGCTAGTTCTGAAGAATCCATAGATTTGTACCAAGATTACTACTGCTTAATAATACAAACCCTCAGCTGCTACACCTGTTTTCCCACATTGGATTCTTTAGGGGACATTTGTCCAAAAATAATAGTGTAGGTGTCTATGATGTTTATTTCTCTCCTGTGCAGTATTTAGTTTTCGCAGTTTTATTTTGTGTAGGTTGCAGTGTATTTAATTTGATATTTTTTGTAGCACACAAGTAGTAAATTGTTTAATCAAATTAATAATTAGAATAATTAACATCAGTTGTTGCAGTAGGAATCGAGTAACCTATTATTCACATGGTATCGAAGCATAGATCGTGAGAAGAAGAGCTCAGTCGTAGAAAGGAAGAGGGAGTTCGAAATTACTGCAGAGGCAACAATTCGAAACCCTTGAGGTAGAGCAGTCCTTCGGACAGAAGGTCGAATTTTTTAGGAGAATCCGATTTCTCTGAGTGAGTCGACAAAGAAATTCAATCTCTAGATCACATCTTTCTAGAGGCAAAAAAGAGCATCATATTTTTCCTTGCATAGTAGATCTTTAGTAGGGACGCAGATATTTTGCAACAGACGCTAGCCGAATGTTAGTGGGAGAGAAGGAGACACACTTCAGGAAATTTCTTCCTCAGGGAATTCCTAGCCAAGGAAATTCGATTTCTCTATTGTTGAGCAACAATGGAGAGGAGAAATTCTACTAACTCCAATAGGGAGCGCATAGGTCAGCGCAGTGTTGCACAGAGGAGAGAGGAGGCAACTCGATGTTGTTGGCTAAGATGGCATCTAATGGGTTACGAGTTCAGGATCGGTTGGATGGCACATCCAACTATATGATCTGGAAGGCAAGGATCTCATGCCTTCTAGATTAGCACAATCTCAAAATATGTGTCGACAGTGTGGTAGTTGTACCCGCGGATCCAAGTCTGCTCAAGAAGTACAAGGGAGAGATGGCAAAGGCCAACGATTTATCCTCGGCGAAGTGAGGGATCACGTAGTTTTTCACATTGATGACAAGGATACTGCATGATAGATGTGGGAAGCAGTGGCCACACTATACGAAGGATATTTCGAGCAGGGGAAGATGTACTTGGAGCAAAAGATGAGATCCACGTAGATGCAGAAGGGGAAACACATTAATTTGTTCCTGATGAAGCTTCAGGGAATCTGAGACCCGTTGGAAGTTGTGGGATCAACACCTCAGCCTACAGAGATGGTGAGGCTGACCCTGAATTATGTTTCAGAAGAATGGCAAGTATTTGTCCAGAGTATTTTGGGTAGAGAAATATTTCTAGATTAAGAAGGGATGTGGGCCGCTCTTCAGCAGGAAAAGATGAGGAGAGATTTGGTCAAGTGCAAACTTGACAGTAGCAATATTGGGACAAAGCCTAAGAAGGAGGAAGAGAATGAAACCCTTGCATCTAAGGGGTAGCAGGAGCAATGGAGGCGGAAGAAGGACGTCCCAAAGATCAAGTGCTTCTAGTGTGGTGAATTTGGTCACTACGCTACATAATGTCCTCTCAAGAAGAAGGACAAGGACGAGAAGCATGATCTAAAGGTTACATCCGCAAAGATCGAGGAAGAGGAGTTTCCATGATTGTCCAAATACCTCTAGGGGAGAGGTGGGGTGATTTGGAACTGTAGTTCAAAAGAACTGCATATGGGCAGGATCATTGAGGAGTCCACCTCATATATCAATACCTTGCTACGGGAGCCCATATCAGAAGTAGAAGGATGGACCAGTGTCAGTTGGTGCAAAGGAGTGTAGGATTGACAGTTGCAATGGCTAGGAACGCTAGAGACTAAGCAGCGGAGAACATAGTTGGCAGCAGTGCAGTTGACACAGTGCAGAGTCAACAACTACGAAGAGGCTTCAAAGGGTCATCATAGAGACTAGCAGCAATGAAAACTCCAACAACAAATGCATTATATTGAACACTTGTTTAGTAATTTTGGATGTTTTTTTGTTACTGATACAATAGCAGCAGCAGTTGGAGAAGGTTGTAGTGTAGATGCAGTACTGGCAGTGGCGGGGCTAGCAATAGCATAGATGCAACATTTTACAAGGGTTGCAGTATAGACGTAGTGTTGACAGTGGCAGGGTCAGCAACAATTCAGATGCAGCATTTGCATAGTAGTTGGTGGGTAGCGATGTCAGACATCAGCAACGCAGAGGGAGATGTTACAAAGTCAGAGTGATACTTCATCAAGTTGCATTACTAGAGCACATTCCTCGCTAAGGAGTGTTGATTTCTGGTAGCATTGGATGTGCTCTAAGCCTCAAATTTTGCAAGGAGGCTTGCACACACGTATTCCACAATACCCAGAAATCATTTTGGGAAATTCCACACAGAGACTATTTCATTAAAATAATTAATTATTTTTAATGGATGCATAAGTCTAAACTTAGGAAACTAAAATAATTTAAGTGTATTAATCAAACTGTGGGTGAAACTTCTAGAAGAAGATGGAGATCGAATCCAAATTATTTGAGCCATTGATTAGAATCTAATATGGGTCGTTGATTACACCATTGGAGGATTATAAGGACTTTGATGGACATTTGGAAAACACATTAGGAGAGATCAAGAGATCAAATTTCTCAGAGAGGGCAACACAGCGATTGCTAAAGAATTGATCGAGGATATTTCTTGCTGTGAGAGAGGGGCAGGGATAGTAAACCAGAGGAAATTTTCCAGATCTGGGGAGTGCATAGAAAAGAGACAACACACTCCATAGAGAGGCTTATGCAGTGCAGAGAGGCAGCGCAGAGCTTCATTGGGAGATTCAAATTTGTTGAAGAGAAGTCAAGTTTCAGAGACAAGAGCTGGATCGAAAGCCTAGAGAGCCAGAAGATCGATTCCCCAAAGCAGCAGGAGGAGAGAGAGACGCAGGTCCCAACGGACTGATGCATAATTGTGTAGGCTGACACAAAGGCATCGCAAAGGCAGCAAGGGGTAGCTCATCTCGAGCTAAGGTCAGTGTCAAATCATCGGTGGAAGTGAGACTTTTCTCAGACATTTGTCAGATATTTTCTCTGCATGGATTGCTAGTTCTGAAGCATCCATAGATTTGTACTCAAATTACTACTACTTAATAATACAAACCCTGAGTTGTTGCACTAGTTTTCCCACATTGGGTTTTTCCAAAGAAATTTGTCCAAAAATAATAGTGTAGATGTGTGTGATGTTTATTTCTCTCCTGTGTAGTATTTATTTTCTGCAATTTTATTTTGTGTAGGTTGCAGTGTATTTAATTTTATATTTGTTGAAGCACACAGCAAGTAAATTATTTAATCGAATTAACAATTAGAATAATTAACATGATGTGATATTCATGCTTAGTGTTTCACTAAGGGAATATTGAAATTTTGATCAATTTTGGCATTCACATTATCTCACTTAGGAAAAAGGGGGCCTAGGGGACCCATATGTGATTTTTGGCCTAAAAGGCACTCCAACTATAGGCTTAGCAAAAAAATGTGGCTTTGGTGGAATGTGGGGGCCACCATGAAGCGATTTTCGGCCCACAAAGAGAATATGCTTCATTGGCTCGAAGAAAAATGGGAGGAAATCAATGTGGGCCCACACGGGCAGCCTTGGAGGCAATTCGATAAAGAGGGAGGAGCTCTCATTTTTGGCCATTCATTCATCATTTTCGATTGTCTTTGACAAGAGCACACTTGAGCAGTGTGCCAAGTTTGCATGTGTTTTTCAGCGCACTAGGTGTTTCCGAGCGGAAATCCCAACCCTTGCTTTAGTGGACTTCGAGTGCCAACCCAAGGAGGGATTTCTTCTTCAGCGCAATCCACACCAACGACAAGAATTCGATTTGCAGTAGTAGAGGGAGCCACATTAGTGCAAGGACTGCACATTCCTTGATAGAGGCACTCCGGGAATGTGGGGATATAAGGGAATTTGAGGAGGAGAATTGGTGGTAAGGCTTGGGAAGCCTTCTGACAAGGTTTGCAGGTATTTTGGAGGCATTTCAGCAACAGATCTTTCAGGTGGCCGAATTTCCTAGTTGGAGAGCTAGTCAAGCTCAAAGGGGTCGAAATTTCAGGGTCAAGCTTTGGCCAAACCGTTCATGGGTTATTCTGGGTTTCTTGAGTAGAGACTAGGATTAAATTCCCGAAATTTTCTGAGCGTTAGAGGGCTCTAGTAGCTCTTCATTTCAGACAGCAACACCATTTTTTGGGTTTTACAAAGCAACAGTTGGGCCGAATTGACATGGCTTGGAGGAGGGTGATTCAGGGATCATTGTGGGCTTTGCTAGCTTGCTTAAAGCAAGCCCATGTGCACACATTCCAACACCTTGATTGTACACCTTTCACATTTAATAAAATGAGTAGATAACACAGTTGTGGAGCATTTTTCGTGGTCTGATTGTTTGTTGTGATTTTTGTGATGCGTTGTCTATTTTTCTTTGAATATTACTCTTAATTTTCCCTTAGGGATATACAGTGGTATTAGAGATCACAGAATTCACACAGCATGTGGGAGAAGCGTAGTCTATGACACTGAAGGATAGGCAAAACATGACATACCAGAGGCAAAGGTACATGAGCAAAGAACGACACCTATAGATCACCCCTGATCTCGTGGCGACAAAAATATAGATAGAGGAACCCAACATGGGAGATAACGAGGGAGACAAAACGGATAAGGAGGGGTTTTCCCAACTCCTATTGAAGGCAGTGCAAGATTTGTCTCGGAACATCGAAGGGATGGGGCAGTGAAATAGCAATGGCAACAAGGGCAAAGGAGTCCAAGGGGATTTCCACTGTGGAGAAGGGTTTGGCACATCACACCACCATGCATCTCTCTATGCCAACATGCCATTGGTCCAAAACACACCCCCTAGATCCACCATTCCCACGTTCCTACAATCTATAGCAGGAGGGCAACCAGAACAGTAAGAAGCACCCTATGGAAACTACTTGGAGTATCAGTCTTATGGGCTTGAATTTGGGAGGGCCATTACTTTCAAATACTTCTATCAGCTGAAAGGAAACAACAAGTCCAAAGGAAAAAATGGAGGAAGTTATGTGTAGGGCACAAACTTGCAACGCAAGGTGGGGAGGCTATTTCTCCCAACTTTCTATGGGTCCTCCAAGAGCTCAGCCAAGGCCTAGGTCGAGAAGTTAGATGTCTATTTCCAGTTGAACCAAATAACAGAAGGTGAGGCAATCAAGATTGCCACGTTGCACTTGGGAAGGGGAAGCCCACGACTGGTGGTTCCACAGATTAACCACATTGGGGCATGCTAGAGTGACTGCCTATGATGATTTCACCAAGAGGGTGTTGGAGCGGTTTGAGAGGAAGGATCTCAAGGAGTATTTTCGGGAGCTGACTAAGCTCAAGCACATCGGGAGTGCAAAAACCTACATCTCAAAGTTTTTGTGTTTGTCAGTGATGGTTCCAGACGTGTTAGAGTCTAGGAGGATTTTCATGTTTATCGATGGGCTAACAGATCCATTGCGTGGGTTGGTAAGGTCCAACATCCCCACTACATTGCAGGATGTCGTAGGGGGAACCCAAGACCTACAGGATTCCCTACCCACGACAAGGGCACCATTTCCCCCTAGACATGCCTTCTAGCAGAAGAGGAAGGACAGTAGGGCCCCACCACCGAGGACCAATCAGGGGTGTGCACAGTTGGATGATGAGACCAGAAGAGACCTTAGGCGGAGGAAGTTGTGCTTCACTTGTCAGGGGCCATGGGCACCAGGCCACAAGTGTGCAGTAGGCAAGGCTCACTATATAGAGGTCTTCTCTAACAATGATGCAGAGGAGGAGACTTATTTTGAGATGATAGGAGAGGACAACACAACACCACTAAGAGGAGGAGGAGGACCACCACCACCACCACCACCACCACCAAGGGGAGTTTATTTCGCACCTACTGGAGGGGTACTTGCATCGCTGCGAGGGGTACCCAATTTTTTTACTATGAGGATACAAGGCATTGTTCAAGGGCAACGTGTCTCACTACTGGTGGACAGTGGGGCTACCCACAACTTCATTGATGTGCATCTCGCTCAGAGGAGAGGCATCAAAACTGAGGAGTTTGAGGGATTCTCAATTCTTATGCCTGGGGACAGGACCATGTGGTGCACCCACTATGTGCTATCTTTGACAGTGACCATGGGGAATTACTCCATGACAGATCATTTATTTGTGATGGATGTACCAAACACCAATGTTGTGTTGGGAGTCCAGTGGCTCTATACATTGGGAAAAGTCTCGACAAATTGGCAGAAGATGGAGATGGAGTTCATAGGGCTAGACGACAAGACCATGTTGCTTCGGGGGATGCACGCATACACCCACAAGCTATCTCAGCCCACAGGATGGAAGATGACTTGAGACATGGAGACATCAAGTGGGTTGTGGAGTTGAGGATCTCAGAGGTTGGGGGAAAGCCCAAGCCACCACATCCAGAGATACATGATATTCTTGACAAGTATCCAGTGGTGTTTGGGGACATACCACCGGGACAACCTCCTGACAGGGGGTTTGAGCACACCATCGAGTTGGAGCTAGCAGTGCAGGCCATCATCATTGCCCCTTATCAACATCCCAAGGCTTATTGGTATGAGATTGAGAGGGACATCCATGAGCTATTGGCATTAGGACACATTAGACACAGCTCTAGCCCTTTTGCTTCATTAGTTGTGTTGGTGAACAAGAAGGATGGGTCCCTACGGATGTACATTGATTATAGGGCTCTCAACAAGAAAACGTTGAAGAACCGCTACCCTATTCCCCGTATAGATGAGTTGATGGACAAGTTGAGGGGAGTGAAGTTCTTCTCAAAGATCGATCTGTGGTCGGGGTACCACCAAATTCAGGTAAGAGACCAAGATGTCCCAAAGACAACATTCTGGTGCCACTATGGGCACGTTGAGTTCTTCGCTATGCCCTTTGGGCTGACCAACACACCTGCTACATTCCAGTTATGCATGAACCACAGAAGTTCGTGCTGGTGTTCATTGATGAGATATTGATCTACAACCAGACGTGGGAGGAGAATTTATAGCACCTTGAGACAATACTATGCATTCTGGAGGAGCAACAATTCTATGCCAAACTATCCAAGTGCGAGTTTGGACTAACTAAGATGCTCTACCTTGGACATATCATTGGGGAGGATGGTGTCTAAGTGCATGAGGAGAAGATCAAAGCTATCCGGGATTGGCCAGAGCCACGAAATGTGATCGAGTTGAGGGGATTCGTGGGAATTTTCACCTATTATAGGAAATTTGTGAAGGGTTTCTCGCAGCTGGCTGCACCCCTCACAGATTTGACGAAGAAGGGGACTTTCGAGTGGACCACTACAACGCAGGAAACATTTGATCACCTCAAGGAGATCATGAGTAGCTGTCTAGTGTTGGCACTCCCTAATTTCACTCAACCTTTCATGCTAGAGTGTGATGCATCACGAGTGGGCATGGGGGTCGAATTGACACAGGGGGGGATACTCCATAGCTTTTCAGAGTAGGAAGTTATTGCCCCACGAGCTTCTCTACTCCATCTATGACAAGGGCATGCTAGCCATCATGCATGCATTGGCCAAATTCATGCAATATTTGGTGGGGAACGGGTTCAAGGTCAAGACCGACCACAACAACCTCATATTCTTTTTGGAGTAGAAACAACTACAAGAGAGGTAGAAAAAGTGGGTGAGAAAACTACAGGCGTATGATTTTGACATCAAATATGTCAAGGGGAAGCACAACGTAGTTTTTGATGCATTGTCGAGGGGACCAGCCATTTTGTCCTTAATGAACATTGCCCCATACTGGAGGGCACAATTACTCATTGAGATCCTTAATGGGTTGGTGATGGATGACCGTAATGGGTGATGAACGAGGTGATCTACTACCGAGACCGGAATTACTTGGTAATCAACTCCCCACCGAGGCAGAAGATTCTACGGGCTGCCCATGATTCACCATTAGCAAGGCACCAGGGGTTTACGCAGACATAACAAACCATTAGGAAGCTCTTTGTAAGGAAGGACCTCAAGGAGGACGCTCTGAGGCATATACGGGAGTGTGACACATGCCAGCGAAACAAGGAAAAGTAGACACACCTCGTTGGTCTACTAAAATTGCTTCCCATTCCGGAGGGAAAATGGGAAAGCATATCGATGGATTTCATCACTCGGTTGCCCACAGTACAAGGCAAGCACTGCATATATGTGGAGGTGGATCGCCTCACGAAGTACACTCATGTATTTGCCATTCCAGCACAGTACTTGGCCTCACAAGTGACCGAATTACTTTTCAAGGAGGTATTTCGGCTACATGGTCTCCCCAAGACCATTGTCAGCAACCGAGACAATAGGTTCATGGGTGGGTTTTGGCAAGAGTTATTCAGATTAGTGGGTACGGAACTCACTCTGAGTACCAATTACCACCCGTAGACGGATGGCCAAACGGATATAGTTAACAAGTGGTTGGAGGAATACTTGCATAACTATGTGACAGTGTAGCAGAGGGCATGGATATGATGGTTGCATTTGGGGGAGTACTGCTACAACACTACGCATCATATGTCACCATTTCGAGCCCTATAGGGTTATGATGCATTGTCTTTAGTTGATGTTATGTTTGGAGACAGTAGGGCCCCATGGGCCAAGGATTGGACACAGGAGATTCAGGACATCTTGACGGCTCTGAAAGACAATCTACACATGGCCTAGAATCAGCAGAATCTTTATGCAGCAAGGGGTAGAGTTGAAAGGATGTTCGAAGTTAGGGACTTGGTCTTTTTGAGGCTCCAACTGTACCGACAATGTACGCTCAAGAAAAAGAGGGTTGAAAAACTCAAACCCACTTCTATGGGCCTTATCTTGTTGCTTGGAAGGTCGAGGAGGTAGCATATGATTTGGAGCTACCACCTGGGAGCCGGGTACAAAACATTTTTCATGTGTCTTGCCTCAAGAAGGCACTAGGACAACAGGTCACCACTACTATAGAGCTACCCCCTATGGACGATGAAGGCCACTTGGTGCTGGAACCAGAGGCCATTTTGGATTCCAGAGAGAGGCACCTGCGTAACAGGGTCATCAGGGAATTTCTGAATCGATGGAGGAATCTATCGGATGAGGATGTCACCTGGGAGGGGGAATAGATACTACAACATCCTTCTTTGTAGTTGCTTGAGGACAAGCAACATTTTGGCAAGGAGGACTGTCATATTCCTACTTAGTGTTTCACTAAGGGAATATCAAAATTTTGATCAATTTTGGCATTCACATTATCTCACTTAGGAAAAAGGGGGCTCAGGGGACCCATATGTGATTTTTGGCCTAAAAGGCACTCCAACTATTGGATCAGTGAAAATTTGTGTTTTTGGTGGAACGTGGGGGCCACCACAATCGCATTTTTGGCCCATAAAGAGAATACGCTTCATTGGCTCGAAGAAGATGGGAGGAAATCGATGTGGGCCCACATGGGTAGCCTTGGAGGCAATTCAATAAAGAGGGAGGAGCTCTCACTTATTGTCATTCATTCATCATTTTCAAATTTGTCTTTGACAAGAGCACACTTGAGAAATGAGTCGAGTCTACATCTGTTGTTCAGCACACCAGGTGTTTCCGAGAGGAAATCCCAGCCCTTGCTTCAGTGGACTTCGAGTGCCTGCCCTAGGAGGGAATTCTTCTTCAACATAATCCACACCAGCAATGGGAATTCGATTTGCAGCAGCAAAGGGAGCCACAACAACGCAGACACTACGCAATCCTTGATAGACGCACTCCGGGAGTGTGGGGAGATGAGGGAATTTGAGGAGAATTGGTGGGAAGGCTTGTGAAACCTTCTAACAGGGTTTGCAGGTATTTTGGAGGCATTTCAACAAAAGATCATTCAAGTGGCTGAATTTCCTAGCTGGAGACCAGGATTAAATTCCTGATATTTTATGAGCATTAGACAGGACTCTAACAACTCTTCATTTCAGGCAGCAACACCATTTTATGGGTTTTACAACGCAACAATTGGGCTGAATTGACATGGCTTCGAGGAGGGTGATTCAGGGATCATTATGGGCTTTGCTAGCTTGCTTAAAGCATGCCTAGGTGCACACATTCCAACACCTTGATTGTACACATTTCCCATTTAATAAAATGAGTAGACAACGCAGTTGTGGAGCATTTTTCCTAGTCTGATTATTTATTGTGATTTTTGTGATGTGTTGTCTATTTTGCTTTGAATATTACTACTAATTTTCCGTTAGGAATATTACACATCAATTGTTGCAGTAGGAATCGGGTAACCGATTTTTCATGGGGAAAACCACTCATACCTAAAAAGTTAACTAGATCATAACATTATAGTAACTAAGGAGGTAGCTTCATCTTTTCATTGGTCATAATGGCAATAAGAATAAAATGAAAATCGAAGATGAAAAATATCAATAAAAATATCATAATGGAGTCACCAGTGCATACCTTACCTTACTTTTTACCTTGAAGAGTGGTTTCATTTGTTGTATCATTGAGATTAGGTAGCATCGAGAGGTACTCTCACATGCCCTTGGTGTTAGGCTTGTCATAAAGAAGCACCCACAGAGTGATTGTGTGGGATTTGCACTCAAGTTTGGGGTTTGGACCCAAACGAGAAGGCTTGGAGCCTAAGAAAAAGAATTTAATATTCTAAAGGTTTTGTTAGAGGTTCCTTAAAGGTCATAAGGGGCTTCTAAGTGACCTAAGGACAAATATAAATACACTAACCAATGAAGAGGCTAATGGACAAGAGTGTGAATGAAAAATTCTCTTGTATGTGCGAAAGAAGGCAACAAAAGGAGCCGCATGTGTGTCCTAGCTATAGAAGTGAGAGGACAACTGGTTTTCAAGGAGGAAAGAAGTTGCAACTTGAAGGGAGCGAAGCCGTAGACAAGGAGAAATTGTTTTAGGTTTTTGTGGTTATAAAGGAGCTGAGTTAGGGCTTGTTTAGAGATTTGAAGCAGTCCATGGGGCCACAGGAAGGGGCTACAGGAGGGTAGTAGGATTGTAGGTCTATGTAACAAATCGAGGATTAGCTCGAAAAAGGCCATAGGACAGACCAAGGTTGAACAAAAGTAGAGACAAGCAAATTCAGGGCTAAAAGGAAGGCTTGTAGCAGCGAAAGGAAGTTGTTTGAGTGAGCTAAAGGGTTGGCAGAGTGCTAAAGGAGTAAGCCAAGGGTCTGATTGCAAGGGACAAAAAGTTGGCCATGAACTCCCAGGTAAACATTTGATGTTTGATGAGTTATGGTGGGATGGTTAAGCCCTAGTAGTGCTAAAACTATGTGACTTGATAGTTGTAGGTGTTGTGTTTTGGGAAAAACTTGACCTAAAGGAATTGGCCTTAACCCTAGAGTTTTAGTTAAAGGAAAGACATTGTATTTTGGGGATTGACTAGGATGTAAAGGGCCACTATCGTTGGTACAAGAGCCATGCAATTTTCTTATTAAAAGACTAATAAGAAGCAATTTTAGTCACATTAACCCTTGTGTACTATTATTGACCTAATTGTTGGTAATTCATGTTGTGAAAATTTCTTTAAAAATAGGCACTGCTAGTGTCTTTATGTTTTCTAGCTAAGAGCATAAACCAAACTTGGGGTGCATGGAACTCTAACATGGTACCAAAGCTACTTTGAAGAGAAGTTGGGTCAGAAGTGTGCACAAGTGGCATCTCTAAGAGGGAGTTGAATTGTCTTGTTGTAGAAGGAAGGACAAATGGTCAAGATGATTTCTAACTTGAGGTTTAAGGACGAGTTGGAGAAGGAGCCAAAAGGAGAAAAGGCATGCATATCAAGGGATAAAAGGAAGGCTTGTAGTAGTGAAAGTAAGATGGTTGAATGATTTGAAGGATAGGCAAAGTGTTAAAGGAGTAAGCCAAGGGCCTTACTATGAGGGACAACTGGTTGGCCAAGGACTCCCAAGTAAGCATTTGATGTTTGATGATTTATGGGTGGCTAGTTAAGCCCTAGTAGTGCTATAAATGTGTGATTTGATAGTTGTAGGTGTTGTATTTTTGGCAGAAGAAAACCTAAAGGAATTTGACTCAAGCCTAGAGTTTTAGTCAAAGGAAAGACATTGTATGTTGGGGATTTTACTAGGATGCAAAGGGCCACTATCCTTGGTATGAGAGCCATGTGATTTTTTTTATTAAAGGACTGATAAGAAACAAGTTTAGGCACATTAATTCTTGTGTACTATTATTGATCTAATTGTTGGTAATTCTCATTGTGAAAAATTGTTTAAGGTTAGGCAATGCTAGTTTGTTTATGTTTTCTAGCTAAGAGCATAGACTAGACTTGGGGTGCGTGGAATTCTATCATGTTCCTCTTTTAAATTTTGTTCAAGTCATCAAGTGAGACCATGCAAGTTAGTAATGATAATACCAATCTCACCAAAAGTACAAACAAGACAACTTACCAAGATGATGTCATTGAACAACTAGAGTAGATGGCCTTCGCCTTAGCAATGATGCCAAAAAATGTTACTACCCAAACTATCTCATCAACGCCCTTACAAGATGCTAAGGTGGTACCATGCAGGAAAAGTGCCAACTATCACCTCAACACGAGTCCCCACTCCTTAAACGAACTCCTACAAAGCCAAGGGAGGCGTCCCTACAATAAAAGATCCTCCACAACATATTAATAGACCAATGCCTATTGATACCTATTGGGTGACGGGGTTTAAAAGTTAATTTTGGATTCTTTACAAATCTAAAATGGAAAATATATTGGTTAAAAATGCAAACCAGCAAGAGAAAGACACTCTTACTTTAGGAATTAAATCGTGAAAAGCACAATAGAAGAGTGTTGAGAGCCCTTACCAACTTTGTGGATGAAATGCATTTTTAAATGTCTTGGTATGTGGTTGAGAGTAAATATTTAGCTTGATGTCGCGTTGCTTCAAACTTGCAAAACTATAAATAAATAAATAAATAATTGCGGAAACCAACCAACTAACCCCCACTTTGGGCCACCCACAAGCCTATAAATTCATAAATGAAGTATGATTATTTGATGGAAGTGTTAGGGTTGAATAATATGAACAAAATGAAAAACCCAACACTTGAAAATAATGAGTACTTCGAAAGATATTAAAATATGTTCAAATACGAAAAATACTACTTAAGATGAGGTATCGAATCTTCATTAGGGTCAAAACTCATATTTTCTTTTATGCACAAAATTAATTTCTAGTAAACTCGAAATTGATTATTCAACTACAAAAATATTTGATTGATACCTAGAAAATGAATAAAAATGGAGAATTTGACGATATATACCTTTAAACACAAAACACTATAAGAGGGTTTCACTTACCATGCAAATCCGAGGTTGTACACTGAATTTGCAGACCTATTAAACCCTTGTACAACTCCTTGTTGCTTAAAATCATCTTTTTTACTAAGACAATGTTACAAATGAATATTTAGGAAATAATGTAAATGATAATAATTAATAATGATTAGTTACTTAGTAATTAGGTTGAAGAGTCATGTCTAAATGAGACATCTCACTTGTATTATCATTCTTACTCATACATTTAATATATAATATCTGTATCTCAATGGAGATCTTCATATTCCAAGTCTTCTGGACTAATTAATCTGAAGAAGGAACTTTGTTCACTTCATTGGTATCAAAGTTGTTTGATCCTTTGGTTGCTTAACCGCAGCACAAAGCCACAAAGCCACGTTCTCTGATCACCGACCCTTGGCCATCAATCGTCATCAACCTCCTTGTTGTCAGAATTGAAGTGTTTCGCTATAGAAGTTTTGGAGTTTCTCCATTTGTTGATTTGTTATTGACCCTTGGCCAATTAAAGCAAAAAAAAAAAAAAAACAAAAAAAAAAAAAAAAAAAACAAAAAAAAAAAAAACAAACATATACAATATATATATATATGGAAAAAAAATAGAGCCTTTGACGATTAAAAATATATATACATAATTATAAAAAATAAAATAAAAAAGTCAAATATATCACAGAGAAAAAAAAGTATAGATATAAAAAATTGAAAAAAATAAAAAAAAATTCTATAAAAAATAAATTAAAATAAAAAAAAAAAAATATATATATATATATATAATTATATATATAAAGGGAAAGCATAAGAAAAATAAATAAATAAATCATATAAAAACAAAAAAACGATAGACAACGCTCTTGTTTGATAACACCGCAAACCACATTGCACGAGCCGTCCTACTTCGTTGTCGTCCGTTGACCATCCACATTGCCATCGAGCACAATAGTCTACCATGAAGCAATTGTGCCATTGTCTAGCATCGTACCTTCGTATAACAATTCGCTGCCATCGTTTGCCTCTGCCGCCATAACATACCCGACACAGTGTCACCTTTCCATTTCCTTGTCCACAGATCCAATAGACCCTGTAGTTGTGACAGGTTGCCACCGCAACAGGGTCCTCACCGCACAAATCCTTATACAAACTACTAGTTATCAAACCCTCAGTGGTTTCCAATGATCGAACTCGCTGCCATAATCCTGCGAACAATTACAATTGTTGACCGTCAACCATCATCATCATTTCACTGTCCATCGTTCCACTGTATGATTGCTCCATAGTTTCATTTTTTCACTAGACTAAAATTTTCATGCAAGGGTGTAATAAACCAATCAATCTCAAAATATATAAAATAATTAATGACAATATTTAAGCAACAACATGCAAATTTTAATGAGGGGAAAAAGCAAATGGAATCCAAATTGCAAGTTGAAAGTCCATCATCACTCCTAGAAAACAATGTAATCCAATGTACCGAGGAAGTGCAGTTGGAAGATCAAGAAAAAGAAAAAATAACCAAACTTCGGCAAAACAAGAAAGCATTACAACAGAAATATGAAGACCTCGCAGATATGCATTGCAAAAAAGTAATGGAAAAGAAGGAAGAAATTTCTCGCCTCAAGGACCACATTGAAAAATTAATTGCACAAGTCAAGAAGACTAAGGTCACAAAGAATGAACTCAAGAAGAACCTATCCGAGCATGAGGAGGAAAATTTACGTTTAAAGATCCTTAATAAAAAATTATTAGAACAAACCCCAGTCGGGGTGCAAGCCGGTGGTTGGGACAGCAAACAGGATTAATGTTGAGTACACTTGAGTACTGTACCACTGCGCCCCACACGCTTGAGGCGATGGGTGCAATGGCCCTTGGCATGATTGCATGCAAGGGAGGTGGGAAAGGTGGCAACAAAGGTGGTGGAGGAGAAGGTTTTAACGGGAGAAAGGGTAGGCAGGTGGATGATGTTGGTGAGTTTGTTCGCAGACGAGGGAGTTAGTGCATTGGACGGGTCTGGAGACGCCATCCTCAGCTTCAAGCTTGTCGACGGCCTGTAAATATCAACGGGTATGTTTTTCGGTGTCTCTCTTCCATTGCAATGTTGACCTGTTTGGGTTTCTACTGAAGGGAGCAGAGGAAAATTAGGAAGGATAATTGGGAAGTTGAGAATCGTTGGTGGAATTGGGGGCGGCGTCTGGTTGTGTTGGCTCAATCTTGCGTCTATATTTTGCTACTGTCGAGTATTGCTGCAATTTCCCTCTGGTTCAAACTCTTACTATCCCACATGGGGATCCTGGGAATTGTGGGTCAAGAGCTAAGTGGGGATGCCTGTAGGGGTCTTGCAGGTAGAGGTCACGAGGGTGGTGCGAAGGGGTGCGAGTGTCAATTCAACTGTTACCTAGGTGTGGTCCCCTGTTGTTGATGCCAATGCAGCTGTTGGGAAGTAGATAGAAACCAATGCAGAGAGGGAACTGCTAGGAATCACGGGTGGGAAGTCGAGCATGCAAATATCAATGGTTATACACTGGTGTCTTGGGTAGAGGGGAAGAGGTCAGCAAACCATGGTTGGCCTAATGTTGGCAAACGGTAGTGCTCACCAACTTGGAATTGGTGAGGGGAAGAGAACCAGTTTGCGGCCATGAGGAGTTGGGTGTGGCAACGGGGTCTCATTGTTGGTAGTAGTAGGCAATCCCCTCCTGGGGAATGGACCTATGACCACGAAGGTCCTGGCACTGATACCAAAGGGGAAAGGGGAGGAGCAAGGTGGGGCAATTATTAGTGGTAATCCAACCTAGGGGCGAGAACATTGTTATACCATGTTGAATTGTTTTTGGTTAACGAATTGTTGCTCTGAATGAGTTTGGGGTATCTCTGTCATGGCTCGACCTGCGAAAAGTCGTTGCTATGAAAGACGGGACCAGGTGCCCAAAAATGAAAAGAAATCGAGCATGTATGAGCCTCGCAGGGGTAGAAAATGAGTGGAAAGGCTTGTCTATGAGGCTGTCGAGGCATATCGCGAGGGCATTAATGAAGGTATTCAGAAAATTTTAGAGGAATGGGAAGCGGAAGTTAAGTAGGGCAACGACACTGAGAAGGACATGGATGACCAGAGGACCCTTGTCTGGGTCCCTGGTACCACTAGAGGCAGTATAACACAATTTAAGCAGACCTTATACCTTTATTGGCTTATGAAAACCTGTTGAGCAAGGCCATGGAGCAGAGCTCGGTGGGCATGGTTGTTTTTGTCCACGGCATTTCGAGCTACAAACAAGAATTCTAGAAAGTTCAGTTTCAACTTCGTAAGCAAAATATAAGGCTTGGCAGAATTGAAAAGCACATCCGATGCATCTTGGCACTGTTTGAGATGTCAGAATCGAATGTTAAAGACCATGCAGGTGGAATCGGCCTCGAAGAAACAAAATGACTAGATAATCTCCTTTGTTTAATTTTTGGATGGCATACAATGCGGATAGGAGACCAATAGACTTGGTTTCCCAATGGGCAAGTTGAGGCCACCTAGCCAATCCATGTGGTGTAAATTTGTTTATATAAATGAATGGAAAAAAGGAGGACATGCCAACTTTAACAAAAAAAAAAAAAAAAAAAATAGAACAAATCAAAAGTTTAAAGGATGATGAGGTTACTAAGAATAAAATCAACAATCTAGAAAGCGAAGAGATTTTACGTCTAAGGAATCATAACCAAAACCTTCATACACAAATAAAAAAGTTTAAATGTGATAAGACGTCACTTAAAGACAAGTTAGAGCAATTTACTCAAGAAGTATCAAAGTTCCGGACATAACAGTGTAAGTTGAAGATAAGGGAATTAATATCGAACCAATCAATAACAAAACTCAAGAAGAGGATCAATCAGTGGAAGGAAAAGCACATTCACATGTTACAATCCAGATGATGAAAATTCCAAACGAAGATTATGTACCTAACTCAAAAATCGTAGTAGCAGAAGGAAATAAAAAAAATTCCACACCTAATAAGGGAAAGTCAAACTAAAAAGGTCCCCTATTGACATATGAATCATGAGTAGAAAACTCAACCAAGCTATGTATCGGGACCATTCAGAACATAAACAAAAAATTGATGTTCCAGAGAATAGTGATGTAACCTTAATCCAGTCCTATGATGACAAGTCGTTACAAAATTCCAGTGATGAGAATATTCCATAGAAGATTAATTTAGGATGGTTTGATCTCTTCTCAGTGCAACAATTTTGTGTCACTTAGAAGATCATATCAACTTGTATTGACGAAGATGATTGTTGCGAGATGAGAAGACATTCGAAACCGAAAAAGCGATCAAGCTGTTTTCATCGATAAGCGTTGAGGACAAAGCTTTTTGAGGAGTAAGGCAATGTTATGAATAAATATATAGGAAATAATGTAAATGATAATAATTAATAATGATTAGTTAATTAATAATTAGGTTGAAGAGTCATGTTTAAATGAGACATGACTCTCCATGAAGAGGCGCCTGCATAGTATAGATGCAGGCATCTCACTTTCACTTGTATTATCATTCTTACTCATACATTTAATATATAATATTTGTATTTCAATGGAGATTTTCATATTCCAACTCTTCTAGAGTAATTAATCTGAAGAAGGAACTTTGTTCGCTTCAGACAAGCAAGCTATAACATTCTTAGGAAAATTAGATAAAATTGAGTGCAACCCAAATGATAAAACTAGCTAAAGAGTTTGAAATCTAACTAATTAACCTTCAATATATACGTCAAATGAAAGCCCATGCCCATACCACAAGTCAAGGCACTTCCCTGCATCAAGGATTACTTTCCAAGCTCAAAAATGGGTCATAAAACCTCAAATAAATAATTAAATATAGGAGGATGATTTGTCTTAAAGATGTAACATTCCCTTGAAAGATGGTTTGAATTGACTTCCTTGCTCAATGTTTGTTGGGGATGGACTTTATGACCTCGAACATCTAGAGAAAGGTGCATGTTTCCTTCTCTTGGTCCATACTTTACTTGATTTTACTTGTTTGCTTGGCAACTTGACTTATTTTGAGTAATTGACATTTTTCAGCATTTAATTAGCCCTAGTGGCTAGATTTGACCTTTCAACTAATCCAATAGAACTCACACAAGTGTGACATCCTATTAATTTAATGGACCAAATGATAGATCTCCAACGCCTTAGACATTTTGAGAATTTGGGTCCTTGTGTTTGCTTGGAAAATAATTTGGAGATGACCTATGACATATCACTTGCCTCATTTGACCAAGGATTGACCTTGATATGCCTTCTTCAAGCCCACATGTACCACAAAAGGAGGATAGCCACCTTTGACTAAGCATATATCCCTAATGCCTTGGAATTTTGACAACATTCTCATGTGATGTGGCATGTATTATGCTGAGCAATATGAGCCTTTGATGACTTCTGACCACCCTAGATCCTATGCATTGGGATCTCCATACGACGTTGGAAAATGTAAAATGCTGGGAAACGTGACACTACTTGAAAGTGAATGATATACCATGGTCAATGAATACATAAAGACTCAAGGACACATGGCCATGTGGAAGGACATAGGGGGACTTCAGAGATGGGCTGGAGTAGCCCTACGATTAGAGATCACCCCGACAAGAAAAATGGATCCTCTAAATCATTTATCCAAGTAGGTCCAACCTAAGCCCTCCAATCCGATACAGGACAAAAGGACCTAAGAGTGAAGCCTAAGCAAATAGGGCATGGCCAACCATGATATGCCTAGGACACCATAATACATAGCACCACATGGCCTACAAGGCTTTAACTTGCATTCTTTGGATTTACAACGGTGCTGCCAAAAAGGAAAAGTGCATTTATGTACCCCTGCTGAAATGAGGGGTAACAGGGCATATTACAACCCATGTAACGGAAAAGTTTTAACAAAAAACAAGTAAAAAAATTGGCTTTGATTTCTTAGGATTTGATTAATTTGAAGGACAAATGGTTCCCCTTAGAAGGAGAATGCAATCAAACCAATGAAATGTATAATTAGAGAATAGGTGTCCAAGAGGAGAGTTTTCATATCTTTGTGGGTACTTAATAACTGAGAAGAATACAGAAGGTTTCTTTCTTATAAATAAAAAACATCCCATCCCAGAATCTACCCATAAGTAGATGCCAGTTCGATTCATTCTCCTCAACATTGTTTCTCACAAAATGCAATCCTTACAACCAGCTGTAGTTACCTGCTTTTATCTTCAAGATAGGTGCATATCACCACATTCAACAAGCGTATCGATCACATAAGAAACGATCCTTGAACATTCTTTTGTCATTGACCAATACAATTGTGGAAACTTCCATGACCAGTGTGATTTAAAATCTTGACTAGCCGGCTACTTTAATGAAGTATTATTTGAGAAGTTAAAGTAAACAACTAGTTAGGGTTACTATGATGAAGTATAACCTGCCTCACAAGTCCCAAGTAGTTCACACATTTTACTGATCCTTGAGGATGCCATCTACCTCAGTTAAGCACATGAACCTTTTATAATGGACTTCAGGTTTTCTATTGTAATAGTGTTAGCATTCCATTTACAAAAATATTAGTCAAGTGTATTCCCTGTAAACCATAACAAACATATTATATGCAAGCTCTACGGCCTCTATAAATGTATTGGACTTACAAACATTCTACCTTGAAGAAGACAAATTGCACATGGAGATTTTCCATAATAATCTTCATTCATAATGGTACCAGTGAGATTCCCCTGCAGTTCAACATGTCTATTAAAAGTGTGGTTTCAAAGAATGGATGTAGAGCTTCAATGAAACTATTGAGAGAGGATTTTCATGCTTCATGTAACTCATAAAGGTTGCATCATGATTCATAACTACCTGTCACTTGATTGAAATGTCAGTAGTGCCAAACTTTTGTTAGGGAAACCGAAATATTTAATAAACTTTAACTACCAACGGCATAAAGCACATGAAGCAACATATTAGTATTAGATTTCCAATATAGTGGCATGATACAACATCAAATAAAACAGTATCTTTCATCAAATTGATGATTAGAGAAAAATGATACCCTGAATTTGTTTGTCTGTACATAAATGATAAATGAGGACACTCGCTGCTGTGATATTGAAATTCAGTTTACTATAACTAGAACTGGAAAAACAAGAACTTAACATTAATGCACCTTTCGACATAAAAGTTAAAACAGAAGAGCACAAATCATGCTTCCAAGATAAAGGGGAGCTAGATTTGCCATCCCGAGTGAAATTTTGGGATACACAAAAGAATAGAAATCATATTTCCAAGATAAATGAAATATTGACTTGCCATCCCATGTGACATAGTCTGAGATACAGAAAATACGACAAATCACATTTCCAAGATAACGGGAAACCTGATTTGCATCCCATGTGACATAATTGAGATACATAAATTTGATAATATGGAAACGGGAATTCTTGCATTCTACATCTCAGTCTGCAAATCATAAAGAATGATACAATGGCATTGACCGATAGTATCACCTAGTATCAGTGTAAAAAATATTTTTGAGAGTGACTAGCAAGTATTGTCCATGTATTCAATTAGCAAATCCTGCACCATCCCTCTGTCTGGCATCTTTCCAGCAGCTCCATATATTGGAGCCATGCCATCTTCAAATGCACTTGGATTTTCTTGCACCTGTGTAAAAGCCATGAATTTATTTTACTGCACCTAACTACTTGAGAAAATATTATTAACAAGAAGACTGAAAGAAATAAATGAGATGAGATTACTTATGAAGAGATTGAAAGAAAGAAACCTTCAAATATTTATAAAATAAAGCTAAATTTATCAGAATAACTCTTACATAATTGACCTATGAATTTTGTTTGTAATAAAGGGGATCATCTTCTTACAGTTTTAACTGCTTCTTTCAGATCTTTCAAGAAATCTTCTGCTATAAGGGTATGCTGAAGAGTCAGACATATGTGTATGCTACAAAAACAGACAATATGTACCAAATCAGCTCAAATTTTTACCAGCTCTGAAATCGTTTCCTTTCTCCTAGGCACTTTTTCATGGGTAAATAACCAGTTCCTATAGACAAACCTGTTAGGTCTTTGTAAAGCATTTAGATGCCATCCTCGTGTCGACAGAACATCATTCACTTTAAAAATATCGAGCTTATCTGATCCAAATGCAATGACTGTCATGTCTGGTCTTCCCACAATGAATAGTTCTGGAATTTGCTTTATTCTGCATTATCTATTTGTTAGTTACAAATATTGTATTTAACATCAGAGAGTGTACAAGGAATCCAAGTACAAAAACTAAACAGAATTTAAGGAAAACTAGAGTATTACCCTTGCTGAAAAGTTTTTGATACTTCCATTACTTTTCTCACTGCCTCCAGATATCCTTAGTACATTCAAAATGGGACCAGCAAATCAGAAGAAATATTATGAAAAAAACGCATTCAGGAAAGGATGAGGCACAGAAAAATGGACCAGAATAATATAGAAAGAAGGTAGAAAGCGGTAAGCCATTTGGACCAGTTTTATCTTCCTTGTCAGAGTAACCAAATTAAGTTCAATCTCACAGAACAATTATTCTTCAGAATGAATACCTTCCTCCCCAACACTCATCATAGCTGCCCAGGCACCAGCAATAAGACCACCAGGCCTACTTCCAGCAACAGTTGGTGAAACATAAAGACCTCCTGACCACTCCGTTACTGAAAACACATACATAAAAAAACATTGAAAAGTGAAACTACAAACCAAGTATAAATGCTGCATCTAAAGCACGGTGAGATTCTCTAACAGAAGGAAATTTTAGGAAAAGCATAAATTTTATATCATCTTCACCTAAAGCTCAATTTCAACTTCTGACTATCACACAAGAGTGTGCAGCTAGGATAATATTCAGTGATTCTTCACTCCCCTTTATGGGGACACTATATCTATTTTCACAGTGCACACAGATACTTCTGTAACACTGAATTTATATGCAAATGTGCAAACAGAAACTTCAACATCTACATGTGTATATGTGTGCACAGAATAAACACGCATGTACACACACAATATGTGTTATGAACTTATGTGTATGCCTATGTCTGACTGAAAACAGTGCAGGGCTAGCCATCCATCCCTGTAGGTTAAAATTGATGTATTAACTTTACGTAAGTAATATAAACATAGTCATATTCTTATACAAACACCGGTTTGTTCAATTATTTTCATTGAAATTCAAATTGAGCTCAATACATTCACAACAGCACATCATATTGAACATCACGAATCATAACGGTCAGCAGATATTTAATGTAGACGGCTCCTCTATGTTTTGGAGGGGACATGGATAGATGACCAAATTTATAGACATGTAAATACAAGTATGTTGAAGGAAATAGAGAAAGCTGTGTATAGTGAGAACTAACATAAAAAATAATACTTTGCTCTAATCCAAATAACTCTTCAGTACCTTCATACCAAGTATTTCAAATCTTGTTTAGACAACAGACTTTAGCTAAGTTTTCTTTGATAATCAGTCTTCTCTGATTGAAGACTGCCACTACTACTGGTTGTTTCAACCTTTGCTTTTGTCTTCAAGTTTTGTTGTTTTTCCTTATGGGGTGTTCAAAATGAAATGGGACTTCATTTGATTCTCCTTGTACTGTATTGTTTCTGTCCCTTGGGTTCTTTCCTACATTACCAGATGTGTGTCAGAAATTAGGTGTCACTCCCACACCCAATTCATCATAGGTGTGAGGGTAAGTGGATTTGCACCTCTTTTTGGATCGAATTAGCATCCAAGACAGATTTATCTTTCAGTGTGTTCCTGAAATTTCAAATCTTGTTTAGACAAGCAGACTTTAGCTAAGTTCTCTTTGCTTTATCCTGTTGCTAATCAGGCTTCTTCTCTTATTGGTGGTTGCCACTACAACATTGCTTGTGTCAACTTTGAACCTTTGTTTTTCCTTTCAAGATTGTTTTTCTTTTCTTTATGGGATCTTCAAAATAAAATGGGACTTGATTTGATTCCTCATTTAGTGTATCTGTTGCATGCTTCTTGGCTTTGAGTTCCTTCCTACGTTACCAGATGAGTCTCAAATTAGGTGTCACACCCATTTCTGGTTCATCATAGGTACACAGATAAGTGGATTTGCACCTGTTTTGGATCACATTAGTATCCAAGACGAGTGTTTCTGCAATTCAAACATGTCCCCAAAGATAAATCCAGGTTCAGGGTGTATTTTGGACTGATGGGAATATTTACCTACAAACGAGCAGGAAGCAGATATACTAACGAACGCTTTGGGGAAGGCGACATTCATCTTCTTCAGAGACAAGTTGGGTGTTATACAGAACACCTTCCTCGCCAAGAGGGAGTGTTAGTTTGTGACATTGTGTAGCTTAGACAGGTGTTCTAGTCTCATATTGTATCTATGAGGCTAGGGAACACATTTTCTCCAATACCCAAAAAAGATTCCATGAGAAAAGGCCTGATTAGATGTAATTAAGACGTTAATTAATTTTCCTAGGTCTAACTTAGGGATATAAGCTTAATTAATCAGTGTTAATTGGGGTAAATCGATTTTCCTCTAGACTTTCAAAAAAGTCACTTGATAGTGTCAAGACGATCTTAGCCATCTATTGTGATTAGATCATGGTCGTTGATTTTTCAACAAGAGATTATCAAAGGAGATTGATGGGTCATTTGGAGAACACATCGAGACATAGAGTTGCAATGAAAGCAAGGGCGCAAAGGCAATGGAAGCACACCAGCAGCAAAGGTTTCAACTGGAAGAATTGAGGAGTGATTGCCAAAGGAATTCTTTATGAAATCCCAGCATTCCAAGAGGAAGGAATAGAGATTAAATTATTCTACAGAGAGGCCGCACTAGCCAATGCACATTACTAGGCAGTTGTTTGATTTCAGTTGCCAAAGACAGTTGTCGGAGGAGGTATGAATAGCTCAGTCGAGTTGGAGGTGGAAGAAGACGATGCAAGGACAATTTTCCTCAGGCAACACATTCCAAGAAGGTTGTACGCACTTCCAGGGTTTGCCAGTATGAACTACAGGCAAAAGTGCAAGTTGCAAGCAAAAGTCTAATTTGATTTGCAGAAGGAAACTTTGTGTTTCCAGATCAATTTTGCCAATTGTTGGGCATGGAATCCCCCCAAGGCATGTTTTGGGGCTCACAGCCCAAGTTTTGACCGAATCTTGTTGTAAAGCTCTGAGAATTGCGAGCGCAAGGTGCGAAAGTATGATAGAGTCACAAGGTTATCTGCCCTAGTTTTGTAATGTAATGTCGGCTGGATAAACCTAGCCATGGTCCGCGGACCATGGGATTGTATAAATAGGGAGAGGCTCTAAGTGTAAAAGGGAGAAGTCAACATGAGAAGTCTAAGTGATTGAATCACAGGGTGAAGTGTGTCTTTGGGTCGTAGAATAGGAGAAGGCTCTGCAACTGAGAGCGTAGAGGCCTAGTAGTCCGCAACTGAGTGCGCGGACCCCTGCAGCTAAGTGCGCAAGGCGAGTTGAGCCTGTAACCGTGGAAAGAATCAATAAAGAGAAGTTTGGTTATAATTTTGTGTATTTGTTCTTGGGTTAATACATGATTGATATAACTAGCAAATATATTGTTTATTTACTGCGCACACCTGTATGAATGTTTTATGTTATTAAGTAGAACTCAAAGCACTCAAGTAGGCAAAGATAATTAAGTAACATTGGAATGTAAGCAAGGTCTTGGGTAATAGTGCAAAACGCGGCACAGCCCCAGGATAGGGTTGCCCGAAGGCAGTGTATCAGGTCACGAGGAACGGGAAGGTGCGCAAAGCAACCTGCACGCAAGGAGAAACCCCAAACTAGTCGAACTCATCAGACATCTCCAAGGTGCAGAAACCTGATTCTAGCACCCTCCCATACTACTTCGGGTGAGACCTCAGTCTGCGCTCCACGAACTGTTGCCGAAAGGGCCAGTAGTACCAGGATTTGTTTGGCTAGCTAACTCTAAACCTGGGTCAGGCCCCTACAAGCCAACAAATGGTTTCATTATTGGGATCGGGATCTGCATAAAGATGTTTGATGTCGTACCACTGGAATCCGACAAAGAAATGAATTGAAGAGTGGTTGCACAAAAAGATTCATCAGTTCGCAGCGCAGGAAAACAGGAATCCGCGATTATCAAAGGAAGAGTGGTTAGATTGCTACTTGTATACGGAGATCCACGAAATTTTCTTTGCATCCTTCCCCATTGAGTTGTACGAGTGGATCGCGAAGCTAGCAGATAGCCAAGGAAGGTGTAAACTCGACAAACCTATTGTGTGGACTCTAGAGTTAGTGCCAAAGATAGGACCACGCGCGCTGTCAATCACTGGTTGGATCGAATCATCGGAGGATTCATCACCGAATTCGCGGTAGATACTTCAGTCAGCTATAGCAAGGCAGAACGATGCTTCCTCAAGGGACCACGGGATAAGTATGTTAAATCTTTGAACACCTGGATTAAAATGCTATTGTGTGAAAAGCGGGTTATGCAAATAGATTGATGTTTGGGATTACGCAGAGTGGGAGGATCTATAGAAACAAAGGTAGCACAGAACTAGAAACTAGCCCCTTGATTTCACCTCCACGCGAAGGCGAAGAAGAACTCGCAAAGCTTTCACCAAGAAGTGCGATCAATTTGATAAAGTAGAGAATTCCGCACATACCACCCCCACCCACACCACCACTAGTTTCACCATCTTCACCCTCGACTTCGCCCATACCACCTTCGCCACCACCGTGAAACAATATGGCCACCACGATAAAGCTACCAGTGCTCAAGGGAGTAGGGAATGAGGATTCGGACCAATTTAGGTTCGTGGTAAAAGCGATATGGGAAGCACAGGGTGTCACAGACGACAATATAAAGAAAGCAATGTTGGTCAGTGCTCTACAGGATCACATGCTAACCTGGTACATTAAGCATTCCAATGACAATCTGAATGCAGGGATAGCAGATATCCAAGCTGCGCTAAACAAGGAATTTAGTAGACCAAAATCAAGGCACAAACGATCATTGGATTCAAGGAAATCACAATGCTACCAGGCAAAACTCCGTGGGAGCTGGATCAAAGATTGAAGTGCACAATTCGCGAAGCAAACATGACACTAATAGATTGGCAACATCGCGAATGGTTTGTAGCATCGTTAACACTGCATCTACAGAACACGTTGTCGCAACAAAGGCTAACAACTCAAGCTGAAGCTTTGGAGGTCGCGATGAGATTGCACGAGACTTCGATACAAGATCCAAACCTAGGAGTCCAACAAATTCACGCACAGCTGAAAAACTTGTGTCTTGAGATGCAGAGTTTGAAACAAGACAGGACGGCTCGTCCAGAAGTGCACGACGAGGTATGGTGCGTAAAATGCAAGGGCCAGAGGCACGACAAGGACCATTGCCCGGTGTTCGCGAATTACCTTGCGGGAGGAGGACCAATGCCATTGAGACCGGAGGCACAAGTAGGACCCAACGTGGCGCCTGCATTGTGGTGCGCGATTTGTCAGATAGGAGGGAAGCATGCTCCAGATAACTGCTATCTATTACAAAAGTATACGCAGAATTCCCAGCAATTGTTCTGCAATTTCTGTAGGTTAGTAGGCCATGATGAGCGCCCCTGTAGAAGTTATGAACTGATGATGGATTAGACTCCTACCTACAGAGTTCAGGCCGAAACACGGGCCCTTGATCAAAACACAAGAATGGTGTGCACCAGATTTCAGGGACGCGGACGAGGCCGAGGAGGAATGGGACCAAGAAGAGGTCGCAGACAACTGATATGTTACAATTACATTATGCCCGCGACTGTATGAATCCAACGCGACCATCGTGTTTGTATTGTACATTGTTCGATCATGAGACAGAGGACTACCCAACACTGATAGCAAGGTTGTGCGATAAAGGAGCACTCCAACCTCCCTCGACTCAGAACTTGCAAATGATGAGGTCTGAGCTGCGCGAGGAAGAACATAATGTAAATATCGTGCTTCGAAGCGGTATTACGATGGGGAATGACAAGGGCAAGCAGCCCGAAGAAAGTACCTGGGTTTGCAAGGCTCCGACGAAGGAACCTGAATTTGATTTGGAGCGCGCTAAAGAGACATTCATGGAAGCTAAGAGGAGCTTCGCAGATGCCTCCACTTCAGGAAGTAAAGACAGACTGGAACCGGAAATGGACCCATCGATGCTCACTACATTCTTAGAGACATGCATGAAGCTGCTATGCAGCAGCAAGGCTGTGAAAGGGCTGCAAGAACTCATAACTAGATGTGTTGGGACCGTGCCAGGAGAACCTAGTCCGGAAGCTCGAGAAGCACACGACACGAACAAGAAGGGAGATGAGATTGATTGCGCAGATTGGGGAATATGAGATGGATCAAGTGATTCTGGATCAAGGATCGAACGCGAACGTCCCGCCAAAGCAAACATGGGAGTGCATGGATAGGCCTACTCTACAATGGTCTCCTATCCAACTGCAAATAGCGAACCAGCAAAAGATCCTAACTATGGGAAGATTGTAGGGAATTACAGTAGACATCAAAGGAGCGAGCGCGCTAGCAGATTTCGAAGTGATAGAGATTGTTGATGACAACAATCCCTATCCCGCGTTACTGGGGAATAGATTAGGCCACCAACATGAATGGAGTGATAAATCTAAATAAGCGCAAGATGATTTTCGAGAAAAAGTCACTGTGCGTAGTGGTACCTTTAGACCATGCAGAAGGATCGCGCTACACAGAACAGTACGCGACAATGACAGCGACAACAATCTAGACTGCATCTACAGGATAATCGCGCGAGAGCAAGACTAGGTAAATCCCACTGCGGATGGTTGAATCTCATGGGAGCATGAAAGCTCTTGCACATCAGATTCTGAGGAAGAGATAGAATGATGGCAAAACTGGTTACACGAGGTAACCACGCTCAATTGTAACATGATGATAAAGTCACTACGTTGCGTAACAACAAAGACAAGAGACGTGCCTAGGTATGACGGGTTAAGTGAGGTGGAGGAGTTCCCGAAAATTTTTGAAAAAGAAGTGCCAGAATAACAGCGTTTCGACGCTCTGAAATGGGTACTACGCGCTACACCCGAAAGATGGTGGGGTATGCACCAGCAAAATTTTGAAGACTGGCATGAATGCAGAAGGATGATGCGTCTATGATTTGGGAAGCCTCAGATGCGGATAAAAGCCAAGTATGCCGGACAAAACGGCTCGCGCGCCCACCTTTCCAGATGGATACAGGCATATGGTGCGCAACCCGCACGAAGGCACACCGTCCGTGCGGTAGGAAACACGATTGGTAAGCAGGAGTGGGCAAGACAATGGCGCGGACTACCCCTTTGTTTGGGACCAGGAGGTATGGTAAGTCTAAGCACGCAGAAGGTTATCTGCATGGAAGCCTTTGACAAAGTGTGCGAGGTACTGAACAGGGTCCACAATGCGAAACGGATTGACTGAGACTTGCGTGTGCCAGCGGTTCTATGGGTGTATAAGGCCACCTGCAAGAACCTGACCGCACAGGCACCGCCAAGGTTGTAATATGAGACGAACACTATAAGCCCTCTACTACTTGAAAAGCCTAATTTAGCATTGGTAGGAACGACGGTTCGTGGAACCTTGGAAGTAGAAATCCAAAAGGGAAACCTTAGATTCCAAGAACTTGGAGAAGAAAGGGTACGGTTAAGGAAGAAAAGCGCTTTGGTGAACACGGAAGTCAAGAAGCTGGAGGACGAGATAAAGGAAGATTTTCTCGCTGAAAAAACTAGGATGGTAAGGCGGGTGCGTACGATCATGCTGACAAGTTTGAGCCCTATCGTCGTGAATTAATCAGTCTAATGCCTTTGCTTGGACCACATATTGCTAAGCATAGTGACCAGGGTAGCACGTTGCAAATGGTGAAGTGTGCGATGTCAACTGTAACAATAAAAGGTGGGGATTCTCCAGGAACCATGATGGAGGACAGGATGGAACTTCACACAAGTGGTACGGCCACCTGACTAGTCGAAGGAAATATAGTCTTAGCGTCCAAGTAGCAATTGAAAGGAAACGCAGGACTATAAACTACTCTGCCCGGGAGTTGCACAAGGTTGGAGCTATGTGCAGAAACAAAAAGTCACAAGGTCTGCGACCGCGCACAAGGGGTTGCGCTGTCGCGCGGGTTGGTCAAAAAGTGATCGTTGAAGTCACTATTCAAGATGGGATGCTTGACCAGCTAGTATTCAAGGGGTCCGCGAGGCCAGGGGAGAAATGACAAAGGTTCAACTGGCGCTAAATCTTCAGATCGCCGAGCTACAGTTAAAGGCACAGCATCCACTCCCTCGGAAGTCAAAGAACATTGCGCTAGCGCTATCACAACGGGGTTGGAGGAAATTGGAGGTGCAGTGCGGGACTGCACCAGTATGTTGGAAGAATCACTTGAGGTCCTCCCAAATCTGCAGGAGGACCCCAACATCTAGCGCTTAGAGACAGAGGCGCAAGAACTCCAACAGCAGTATGATAGTGTCTGAGGAACTGCACAGACGGTGGTCCTCACTCAGAGGCTTGCACAAATGCAGTAGGCTAAAGCACTGAAGGAGCAGGTGAATGCAGCACGACATAAGGAAGCAGTCCTGAAGGCGCACGTTCAACCTTGGATCGACGAGGCCTTCACCATCATGGCAAAAATCGAAGGCAACCTCGCACACATGCAGGGGATGCACACATTGATGCATAGAAGGACTCCCGACACTTAAGTCTCGGAACAACGTATGCAACAAATCCAGCAAGCAACAGCTTAGTGCATTGCTGACCTTCGCGCAGTTTGAGAACAATTGGAGGGACTTCGCGCAAAGATTGTTGCGCTGATGACTCAATGTTTGTGTTGGGGGCCTATTGGGCATGGAATCCCCCCAAGGCATGTTTTGGGGCTCACAGCCCAAGTTTTGACCGAATCTTGTTGTAAAGTTCTGCGAAAATATGATAGAGTCACAGGGTTGTCCGCCCTAGTTTTGTAATGTAATGTCGGTAGGATAGACCTACCCATGGTCCGCGGACCATGGAATTGTATAAATAGAGTGAGGCTCTAAGTGTAAAAGGGAGAAGAGAACATGAGAAGTTTAAGTGATTGAATCATAGGGTGAAGTGTGTCTTTGGGTCATAGAATAGGAGAAGGCTCTGCCGCTGAGTGCGCAAAGGCCTAGTAGTCCACAGCTGAGTGCGCAGGGCGAGTCGAGTCTGTAACCGTGGAAAGAATCAATAAAGAGAAGTTTGGTTATAATTTTGTGTATCTGTTCTTGGGTTAATGCATGATTGATATAACTGGAAAATATAATGTTTATTTAATGCGCGCACCTGTATGAATGTTTTATGTTGTTAAGTATAACTCAAAGCACTCAAGTAGGAAAAGATAGTTAACTAACATTGGAATATAAGCAAGGTCTTGGGTAATAGTGCAAAACGCAGCGCAACCCCTAGATAGGGTTGCGCGAAGGTAGTGTATCAGGTCGCGAGGAATAGGAAGATGCGCGAAGCAACTTGCGCGGAAAGAGAAACCCCAGACCAGTCAAACTCATCAGACATCTCCAGGGTGCGGAAACCTGGTTTTGACACCCTCCCATACTACTGCCGGTGATACCTCAATCTGCGCTCCGTGGACTGTTGCTGAAAGGGCCAGTAGTACCCGGATTTGTTTGGCTAACTAACTTTGAACCTGGGTCAGGCCCCTACAAGCTAACACCAGTGGAGAAATTTACTGGAGCTTTGCTAATGTTAGGCAAGTAGTTGATGTAATCTTTAATTTGTAGAAGAAATAATAAAACTCTCATTTGCAGAATTGGCTTTTCCTTCGGGGTTTTTCGAGGGACATTTGTCCAAAAATATCAGTGCTGTTAAAATCTGAAAGTTTTATGCATAAATTTAAAAATTCTTTGCAGAAAATTGAATGGAACTAAATGTACTTTGCAGAAAGTTGAATGTACTTTGCAGAAAACTGAATGCACTTTGCAGAAAATTGAATGTTCTATGTTGTTACAATTAATGAGAATGCAAATTTCTTCTTCAAAACTTTTCAGATCAGTTATTGTAAATAGAACATAAACTTAAGGATCATATGAAGACAATCAAACACAAAAATAAGACACTAGGAGTTATGTCCAATGACCAAGGAAAAACCCACAAGGGGAAATCCCAAATGATTCTTCTTCTATTAGATTTCTTCAATTGTTTAACAAAATAGAGAGAGAGAGAGAGAGAGTGCATAAAGTCACCAATGTCTGATCAACTTTTAGCTAAAGTGTTCTTGCTCTTGGCTTGAACATCTCCTTCTCTTGATCAGATCTTGTCCTTCACACTTGCTCCAGCTCTTCCCTTGATCTTACTCTTCACTTGCTCTCACACATCTCTTGCACACACTCAACACTAACTCTCCTTTTTCACAATGAACATGCTAATCTCAATTGTCACTTGCTATTGCCTAAATAGATGAGAAAGGAGAGGAGTTATAAAATGAATTCATGCCTTGAGCCAATAATAGGAGAATCAAATTCCATGAGGGAGTAGTTACTTGAGTTGAAGTGTAACTCATCCCAAGAATAGAGAGAGAGGTACACTTGTCTTGAGGAGTTACAATTCGAATTAGGGAGAGAGAGAGTTACACTTAGACATGAGAGAATATTTGGTGAGAGTTACAAATCCAATTGAATGAGGGAGTTACAAGTGCATTTAATGAGGAGTTACACTTTGACATACATTGAATTAGTAAGGGAGAGTTACATTCTCTTAAGTGTGGAGTTACTATTTTATTCCAAGAGGGAGATTCAAATTGCCAAGTAAGAGATTCTCAATTTAATTTAGTTATAACATGAGAGAATTCGTTTTTATTAATCCATTAAAGGTGCATGACTTTAAAATATTTTATAAATAATAGTAACATAATATTAATAATACTAGTAAGGATAAAAATATTAATTCTTGACTTGTATAATCATGATTGAATTGATTTTAAAGTGGATTTCATATGTCGAGATCATCCTTGATCATTTAGACATGACTTTCTATTTTTGGAAGGTCACTTCCAAATTGAGATGTGACGTACTATTTTTGGAGAGATATTAGAATTGTTAGAAATGAAATATTATTATAGGTGGTTCAAACAGAGCTGAAAGATATGATTTCTTCTAGGAGAAATTCATCCCTGAACTGCCAAATTTTAACAAGTGTCCTCTTTAATTTGTTGAAGAATTAATAAAACCCTTATCTGCAGAATTGGTTTTCCCTTCGGGGTTTTTAGGACATTTGTCCAAAAATATCATTATCCAGTATTTGTGTGTGCGTGTGTAATTTTCTTAGTTCCTGTGGTTCTTTAAATTTTTGTGGAGTTGCAGTTGTGTTTTATTCAATATTTGTTGCAGCCTGCAACTTAATTACAGAAAACAAATAATCTAAACAGATAGGCAAATAACCAGTTGTTGCAACAAAATTAAAATTTCAGGTGACAAACAACAACCCACAGGTTGTTTAGCCAAAATAATGGAGGCCATATTTAGGCATTGAGATGTAGCATATGCAGAAGAATGCAGGATTACAAGCCAAAAGACTCCAAGCAGTGGTGAACCACAGTATAGAATAGACATTCAACGAGTACTAGAAAAGCGCAATGTTCCACGAGGACACGTCCCCCAGGGTCAGGTGCACGCACCCCTCGCACCCCACACACCCAGGACAGGGGGACGTTTGGGGAAACGCTTCCCCACATCCCCCTTCTGGGGAGACGCAAGGGGGGACGTTTCCCCAGTGTGGGGGATGTGACTCCCAAAAGGGAGATGCCTAGGCATCCCCCCTCAAAATGGGCTATGCGTCCCCCCATAAATTTGCTTGTAAACAATGATTTATGATAGGAGAAACCTAGTATTTGTTCATATTGCCCTATTAATGCTATGCAATTCATGGTAATGTTAAATTCTTAAAGTAAAAATGACATTCTCCTTTATCTTTCATTTTCATCCTTTTACTTAAATTTTTAACATTACCATGAAATGACTCGGGATGTTTGAAAGTGGTTCCAACCTCATTGGATTTCATATGCAAAAAGTAGAATTTTAGATCTCACTCAAAATCCGACAGACTTAACAGCTTTTCAGGAATCAGGATTCGATGGATTGCAATGTTTCCATTGCATTTTGTCATGTACAAGGGTATGGGATTAGTATCTAATCAAGAGCACCAAGCCCTGTGTGTACTTTAGAGTGACTTTTAGACTTATCACTCCATCATTTTTGAGTTTAGTTATATCAATTTACTATTCCAGTCTTTAGATTTTAGTGTATATTATAGTTATTTTACTTGGTACTAATTAGATTCTAGAATGATGAATGATAAATTTTAATTTTAAAACAATTTAGAATCTAGAATGATGAATGATGAATTTAATTTTTAAATCAATGTAGGTTCTAGAATGGTGAATAATGAATGATGAATATGTATCAGAGTATTTCATTATTGAATCTCGTGGTCTACGAATGAATGATGTATGTATTAGTAAGGATGATGAGTACACATCAATGTATTTCATTACTTAATTAAATTATGCATGTATCATTGTATTTATGCTTTCATTATTGAATATGAATTTGAAATATATATATATATATATATATATAATATATAATATATATATATATATTAAAAAAATTTATATACCCCGATGTCCCCCGTCCCCCCTAAATTTCCCTAAAATTTGAGGGTACTCCCACACGTCCCCCTTGTGCGTCTCCCCGCACCCACGTCTCGTCGTCCCAGAGTCTTGGTGGAACATTGGAAAAGTGTGGTCAAATATTTGGTGATATTCCTCAGGAATTGCCTCCAAAATGAGGGTTTGAGCATATTATTGAAATGGAAGAAGGAGCCAAGACTGTGATCACCATACCATACCGACACCCAAAGAAATTGAAGGGTGAGACAGAAAACACCATTCAAGAATTACTAGTGATGGGCCACATCAGACCCAGCTCGAGTCTATTCGCCTCATTAGTGGTCTTGGTGAAGAAGGATGGCACGTGGAGAATGTGCATTGATTACTAAGCCATCAACAAGAAGACCATCAAGAATAGGTATTCTATCCCTAGGATTGATGAGTTACATGGAGTGGTTTATTTTTCAAAAATTGACCTACGATCTGGGTATCATCAAATCTGAGATCGAGAGCAAGACGTGCCAAAAACAACATTCTAGTACCACTATGCACACTTTGAGTTTTGTTCATGCCATTTGGGCTAACAAATGCTCCCGCCACTTTCCAATCTTGCATGAACAACATTTTCAACAAGTAGTACAGGAATTTTTTACTAGTGTTTTTTGACAATCTTCTTATATACAACAAGACATGGGATGATCACTTAGGGCATCTAAATGAAATTTTGAGCATAATGTAGGAACAGTCACTTTATGCCAAGGCATCAAAATGCAAGTTCGAAATGACAGAAATTATTTATTTCAGGCATAATTAGAGCAAAAGGAGTACAGGTTCATCAAGAGAAAATTCAAGCAATACTGGATTGGCCCACACCTAAGAATCTGACTGAGTTATGAGGATGTTTCAGGATTTGTAGCTATTACCGTCAATTTGTCTAAGGTTTCTCTCAATTAAGTGCACCATTAATACAATTGACAAAGAAAGGATCATTTGGACAAAAGAAGCAAACAAGACGTTCAACAAGCTCAAAGAAGTGATGAGCTCATGTCCAGTCTTAGCCCTCCCCAACTTTAGTCAACCCTTTGTATTAGAATATGATGCATCAGGAGAAGAAATAGGGGTTGTCTTAATGCAAAAGGGCCATCCCATTGCATTTGAGTCAAAATCTCCAGGAAGTGGAGAGACTTTACTCCATATAAGATAAGGAGATGTTGGCTAACATGCACACTTTGGAAAAAATCATACAATATTTGGTGGGAAACAAATTCGTAGTCGAGACAGACCACAACAGCCTACATCATTTCTTGGAGCAAAAGGACCTAAAAGAATTGCAGGAGAAGTGGGTAAGGTCCAAACTTATTATTTTAATATTGCGTGTGTGAAGGGGAAGAAGAATATCGTGGTCGATGCACTTTCCAAGAAATCAACAACATGTTTACTCATGGAGCTGACAGAGGACTGGAAAGCTCATCTCTCAGCAGAATACGCCAAGAACTAGTTCACCTGTGCACTGATCAATAGACATTCAAGATGGCAGGTACAAAATAATCAATGATATCATTTACTATAAAGACAGGATATACTTGGTTCCTGAATACACACTCAAGGAGAAAATTTTGAAGATTACGCATGACATCCCATCAGCTAAACATCTAGGATTCTTCAAAACCTACTAACAAATTAGAGAATGGTTCTAATGGAAAGGTCTCAAGGAAGATGTGATGAAATACATCAAGGAATGTATGACATGCCAACAAAATAAGGTCGATCACACACAGCCTGTAGGTCTTCTCCAACCTCTACCAATTCTAGAACAAAAATGGGAAAGCATCTCGATGGACTTCATCACAAGACTACCCAAAGCGTAAAGCAAGGAGTGTATTTATACTGTAGTGGACAAGTTGAGGAAATTCGCACATTTCTTTACAATATCAGCTAATTATTCGGCTAAATAAGTAGCATAATTGTTCTTCAAATAAGTCTTTAGACTCCATGGACTACCAAAGAATATAGTTTGTCAGACTAGGAGGTAACTCCTCAAATCAGAACTCATATTATTCATTCAGGTTGTTCATTATTATATACAAGAGGGAGTGACTGTTCAGTTCATCTCCCAGTGACTCTCTATCTTCTTTATTATTTATCTACATTAATTACAGTTGCACACCCAATCCCTTTGATTAGGTGTCAACATTCCCCCCCTTAATCTGAAGGGATGTTGGTGAGTCCAAGCATCGTTCTGAATTTTTCAAGCTTTTCTCTTCCAAGTGCTTTGGTGAATATGTCTACAATTTGCTCATTAGTGGAACAATGGCGGAGATGTATTGTTTTGGCCTCAACATGATGTTGAATCAGATGATATTTAGTATTGATGTGCTTTGTTCGACCATGGAATTTTGGGTTCTTGGCCAACTTTATTGCAGAGGTATGGTCAATCATGAGTGGAGTCGATTGTACTTGTTTTACCTGCAAATCTTCAAGAATTTTCCTGAGCCACACAATTTCTTTTGTTGCTTCAGCTACTGCCACATATTCTGCCTCTATTGTGGAATCTGCTGGAACTGATTGTTTGTGTGATCTCCAGGAGACAACTCCTAATCCAAGACTCATAGCATAACCTAAAGTAAATACCCCAGTTTCTTTGTCTCCATCGAAGTCTGAATCAGAGTATCCAATCAAGCTGAAGTCGCCCACCTATGTATACTTGATCCCAAAGTCTTGAGTTCCCTTCAAGTACTTTAGAACTCTTTTTGCAGCAAACCAATGTCCCTCACAAGGCTTTTGCATAAATCTGGAGAGGATTCCAACAGCAAATGAAATGTCTGGTCTAGTATTAGTTAGGTAGTTGAGACTTCCTACAAGCTATCTATACTTTGTTGCATCCTCAAATTCTTTTCCTTCAATGGATGTGAGCTTTAAGTTTTGTTCCATTAGGGTAGTCAGAGGATTGCATTCAGTCATGCCAAACCTGTTCAACAGATCTCTAATGTACTTCTTTTGAGAAAGGAATATGGACTTCCGATGTTGAGTTACTTCAATACCAAGATAGTAATGAACAGAGACCAAATCAGTCATTTCAAAACCTTTTTTTAATTCATTCTTTATGGATGCAATGTAGCTTTCATTGTTCCTTGTCATCAAAAGATCATCTACATATACCACAAGATATACAATTGTCTTGCCAACTTTCTTGACAAACAAAGTTGCATCATCAAGATCATAATGTTTGAAATTGAGTTTCAGAAGATGCTTAGTCAGTTTTTCATACCAGGCTCGTGGTGCTTGTTTGAGGCCATACAAGGATTTCACAAGTTTGCATACTTTATGTTCATGTCCTTTCATAGCAAATCCTTCAGGTTGGGACATAAAAACATTTTTTTAGATCTCCATTCAAGAAAGCAGTTTTTACATCCATTTGATGGACTTTCCAACCGTTCTGAGCTGCTAAGGCAAAGAGTGTCCAGAGGGTGGCCCATTTTGCTGTGGAGGCAAAAGTTTCCTCATAATCGACCCCTTCCTTCTATGTAAAACCTTTTGCCACACGCTTGGCTTTGTGCTTGTCAAGTGAGCCATCAACTTTATACTTGTCTTGTAGACCCACTTGCAGCCAATTGGTTTAGTTCCCAATGGAGGATCAACCAGCTTCCAGGTGCCATTCTTTATCAGGGAATCATACTCCTTTTGCATTGCTTCTCTCCATTCATCATGAGAAGCAGCTTCTTTGAAGGAAGTTGGTTCAAAATCTGTAGACAAATTGAATTCACAATCATAAGAAACATCCATATCAACAGGTGAATCAGAGTCATCTACATTACCTCCATTTGTCCAGTTTGAATTTCTAGTTCTTGTCTTTCCAACCTCATCAGGGTGAACACTTTCAAGTGTCTTTGTTAGCCACTTTGGGGGACCTTTCTCAGATGGTCCAAGCTGCTCCATTGATTGAGTTGGGACTGAATCAAGATTGAGTCTCCCAATTCTATCAATCACATCACTCAAAGTATCATCCGTTGTTGGAGTTTCATGCAGGGGAGAGAGTGCTTCAGAAGAAGATTCCACAGGTTGAACTAGTATAGGAATCCCCCCTTCAAGATGTGGAATCTGATTATCAAATTCTTGAAATGATTTTTCATTTGTGAGTCTATCCAAGCGATCAAGTTGTCTTTCAACAACATTGTCAGTTTTGGATGATTCAAGAAAGATTACATCTCTAGATACAACAAACTTTTTGTTGACTTCATCATAGAGAAGGTATGCTTTGGAGGTGTTTGAATACCCTAGGAAGATACACTTACAACTTCTTGCACCAAGTTTGTTTCTATGTACCTTTGGTATCAAGGCATAACAGGTGGAACCAAAGACCCTGAGATGCTTTACCGAAGGAATGTGCCCATACCACATTTCTTATGGAGTCTTGTTTCTAATAGCATTGGATGGACATTTATTCTTTATATATACAGCACATAGAACTGCATCAGCCCAAAACATCATTTTTACATTTTTGAAGAACAACATGGAGCGTACCATATTTAAGATTGTCCTATTCATTCTTTCAGCTACACCATTCTGTTGGGGATTATAAGGCACGATTGTTTGATGTTTGATCCCATGTTGGCGAAGATAGTTTTCAAATTCATTTGAAGTGTATTCTTTTCCATTATCAGTGCGAATAGAACCAATATGAGATTATGCATCATTTTCAATCCATGTATGAAAGTTCTTGAATGTTTGAAAAGCATCAAATTTGTTCTTCAATAAATAAACCCAACACATTCTAGTGTAGTCATCAATAAATGTCATCATATATTTATTTCCATTTGCAGATGGAATAGGCATTGGACCACATAAATCTGAATGAATGAGTTCAAGTTTTCTATGTGCTCTGGAGTGTGAATCATGAAAGGACTGTTTGCTATGCTTTCCTAAAATGCAAGCATCACATTGCTTAAGCTTCCTAGGAATTGTAGGCAAATCAGTAACACCATTTTTTTTCAACAAGCGGAGGTTGTCATAGTTCAAATGTCCAAATCTAGCATGCCATAAAAAACTTGATGCAAGTGTACCTTCTTCATAATGAGAATTGTATGAGAAATGTTGTGCACAAGCAAAGGTACCCTGCAGCTTGAGAAGCCTTTCTTCTTCTATCCCTGTAATGACAAGTGAGTGGTCAGATGCTTTTCTCACCTCAAGCTTGCCATCAAACATATGAATGGAGTGACCTTATTGGCGGATGTGGACCAAGGACAGCAAGTTTCTCCTTAGCTGTGGGAGATATAGAACATGATGCAGAAGAAAGTCTGGAAGACCAGGCAACTTAAGCCCAATTGTGCCAAGCCCTGATGGCTTGAGTTTTGATTGGTCTGCAAAGTATACTGCTCCATCAACATTGTCAGGAAATTCTTCAAAAAAATCTTTTCTCTGAGTCATGTGGCAAGTTGCTCCTAAATCAAGCAACCAATCATTTTTCGAAAAAACAAGTGAAGCATTAAATAAGTCTTCATTTACTCCAATATTACATAGTGCCACAAAATAATGAGCGGATTCAGGTGCTTTACCTTTGTCTGTGTCATTAGTTTTACCTTTGGGTTGGTTTCTTTGTAGCTCAATTTTGTCCCAAGTTAACTTGCATGTGGAGGCATCATGTGATCCATTTCTTTTGCAGCATATGCAGTGAAAATCTGACTTTTTTACTTGAGAGTGTCTGCCCCCCTGCCTCTGAAATATCTTCCTCTTCCTCTTCGACCACCTCTTCCTCTGGAAGAATCTAGGGCAAGATTCTTTTCTTTATGAGCAAGGCACACAGCCTCTCCAGAAAATTCAGGGGCTGTCTTCTTTCCAAAAGCTTTCTCTTTTTCAGCAAATTTTTTCACAAGAGATTCAAAGGTAATATCTTTGAGATTTCCATTTGCTTGCAATGACTAAAGATAATTTGAGTAAGTAGGATAAAGTGCCTTGAGAAAAGCGATCAAAAGAATATCCAATTCAACCTTAGTGGATTTGATATCATGCATTATAGATTTTACTTTGGATGCAACAGCAAGAGGATCATTATTTTGTAATTCAAGGGTGAAGAGTTTAATCATAAGTTGAACAACTTCAAGTGCAGAGTGTGAGTCATAGAGTTCTTTCAGTTTTTGTAAGGCTTCGAATGCATTTGAAAATGGTGAAATGTGTCGACTCACCTCTTCACATACAGATGTTGCAATCAATGCATAGGCTTTGTTGTTCTTATTTTCCCAAATGGCGAGCTTCTTGTCTGAGGTAGGTTGGACTGGTGCTTCGTCTCCTTCTCTAATACATACTCCTTTCCGTAGCTCATTAAAAATGAGAGTGTGTTGGATTTTCCTCGACCATTCAGGATAATTCTCCTTGCTAGTGAGAACTATTCCCACAATAGATATGATTGAATGCATATCGTTATATCAATAGCGTTATACCAACAACATTCAACTTGGCATCGCCTTCTTTCACTCGTATATTATGTTGACATTATGATTCTGGTTTGGCTCTATGGTACAAGTGTTGTACTTGATGGCAACTCACTCATGTGGCAGATCTCAGTTCAAGCACTCAAAATCATGAAAATTAAGATACCCACAGGTAATCCTAGAAGAAGCTGCGGACCCGCAGGTACGCCGACCAAGGAGTGCGGACATGCACGCAGGTTCTCTGTTCAATAGGTGCGGACCCCAGTTTCACTCTCTCCAATGCAGAAAAGCGTGTGCACGTGGGAATCTTTATGAATGGTTCATGGTATTTAGCCCGACATATTTGATCCTATGGTTTTGGTTCGTGGTTTTGCATCTACAAATATTGATCCAAGGTATTGGGTTCATGGTATTGTGAAAGGCTTGCCTATAAAAAGGAAAGGAGATCACTTGGCTAGTGATAAGTGAATTTAAGATCTGAATTTTGGGTGATTGATTTTAAAAGCTAGATCTAAATCAAGGAGAAAACTTAAAGTGAATTTATTGATAAGTCGTGATCTCTCGGGCGCATGAGCAGATCTGTGGATCTGACTGATTGTGGCACATTGGAGGACTGTTAACTTGGCCCTAATCAAAAGTCCACAGGCGATACGAAGGCGCGGTGCAGGGGTACGCAACGCAGCAAAAGGTGCAGTGCGGGGGTACGCAGTCCGGGAAAAGGCTCATTGCGAGGTACACAGCACAGGAGAAAGCGCAGTGCGGGCTGCACGCAGTGCTGCAAAAGGAGAAGTGCGAGGTACGCAGTGTGGGAAAAGGCACAGTGCGGAGGTACGCTGTCTGTCAGACAGTGAGGATGCGGACCTGAGAAAAAGTACGCACAAAAGAAGAACCACCAGTGCGGATTTGCGCAGTTTAGACTCAGAAGAGCTGCGGATATTCGCAGGCCCCTCTTGGTGAAGTTGTGGACTTATCTTGAAACTTTTGTTGACTATCTTTTATCTATTGCAGCAGAATTCTGGATTTAGATTTCTAGTATTACTTTTCTGTTTACAGCATTCGGAAGAGTTGGGTGATTCATTGGTTGATTGTATAAGGAGATTGGTTGATTTGCATGTACTTGATGACTATTTGTTGTCCATGGATCCAGTTTGAAAATTAATGAAACGTGGTCCTTAAAGAAGTAAAAGAGCTAAGGGGGTTGTAGCTCCCTTCCAGGAGAGACTGGAAAACGAGAGAGAGTTGTAGCTCTCTGCAGGTTGCAGCCTGTCTACTGGTAAAGGACCGCACCAGTACAAAATCATTGTAAAAGAAGGTTCTAATTGAAAGAAGATAGAGACATATTGCAGCAGGTGGTTTTCACCCACATTGGGTTTCCACCTTATATCTGGTGTTCCTTGGTGTGACTATCTGTTTTTCTTGTTCATGCGCATTATTTTATGGTACTGACATACAAATTAATGATCAATATCTGAAGATTAAATTGAAGTATAAATCAGGAAGATATATTGAAAAGAATTTGATAATACTAATTCACCACCCCTCTTAGTATTATTTCCAACATACTAGAGTTTGACGTTTAAGAGATGAATAGCAGAGATGAGCGGCGGAAATGAGCAGAGGAGATGAATGGAGGAGGGTCATCGATGGTAAGCAATCAACGGTATCGCAAGAAAAACAAGTCGGGGCGATAACCACGGCTAAAGGCGGATTTCAGGTTACAAGTGGGATTTCGGGCGCATAAAAAACAGTAAGTGGTATTGAGAGGGGAGCGCTTGATTCCACTTAGGGGTTGACAAGTAGCGACTAGGGGAGAGAGAAAAACCACTTGTATCGAGCAGGTAAATCTAGTGCAACTAATGCACCCGAAATCGCTATAAACCGTCGAATTTGGAGGTTGCGATCAACGGTGGAGATTAAAAGCCACTTTTCCAGCGGGTAACTGTCGTGCAAGTGCTCCCATCCAAAATCAATGTCAGTCGTCGAATCTGGAGTTTGAGATCAACGGTGGAGAATGAGCCAGATAAAGTGAAACCTCGAGAACTGTGTCCAAGCGGGTTACGTCATCACCATTGGTAGTTTATATGAAAAAGGATATGCAGTGAATAAGAAAATATATGCAGAGCTTCAAATACGAAAGGGTTAAAGAAGGGTATGATCGCATCGCAAACTTGCAGCGGTATTGATCGAGGCAAAGAGACTAGCAATATGCGATTAAAAAGTAGACCCGACGATATTTATTTATGTGGGTTCATGACATTTAAGATCCGGCCCAAGGGAGGAAATCCAAGTTACTACAGCACCATCGACTTCAATGCGCCATTCGACGCAACAACAATGAATGAGATTTCGCAAGGTTTTGACAGAGATGTCAGCCTGCAAAAGATGCAAAACAAAGGCAAAACAGAATAGGAGTTACAAATTGAAAGGAAGCCAAAAAATGGTGCTTGCTCTGATACCATGTCAGACCAAGAGGTAACTCCTCAAATCAGAACTCATATTATTCATTCAGGTTGTTCATTATTATATACAAGAGGGAGTGACTGTTCGGTTCATCTCTCAATGACTCCCTATTTTCTCTATTATTTATTTACATTAATTACAGTTGTACACCCAATCCCTTTGATTAGGTGTCAACATAGTCAGTGATCAAGACAACAAGATTATGGGTGCATTCTGATAGGAACTCTTCAGGCTAGTGGGGGCAAAATTAACCCCTAGAACTAGTTATCAACCACAAACAGATGGTCAGACATAAATTGTGAACAAATGAATTAAAGGGTACTTACGTAATTATATGACAGGTCAGCAAAAAGTATGAACCAAATGGTTGTACCTTGGGGAGCATTGCTACAATACCACTTACCATTTATCCATTGAGATGATGCCTTTTAGAGCACTATATTGGTATGACACACCATCCTTTATTGACAAGATTTTTGGAGACAAGAAGGCAACCATTGCTAAAGACTAGATACAGAAGGGTCAAGACATTCTTGGGATGCTCAAGGAAAACATGCAGGCTGCTCAAAACCGGCAAAAGATGTATGCAAACCAACATCAAAAAGAACATAGCTTTGAGGGAGGAGATGTCATTTTCTTGAGATTGCAGCCCTATAGCCTATCTACACTCAAGAAAAGAAGTGCAAAAATAATGAAACCAAGATTTTATGGACCTTACAAACTTCTTTGAAGGATTGGCGAAGTGGAATATGAATTAGAATTGCCAAGCGACACCAAAATCCATAACATTTTCCATGTGTCATGTCTTAAAAAGGTTGTGGGACAGCAGGTCACCACCTCTATCGAATTGTCACCATTAGACAAAGAGGGGCGACTAGAATTGATTTCAAAGACAATCATGGACGTACGAGAAAAGAGTTAAAAGGATGAGTAAATTCAGAATATCTTATTAGATGGAAGGATCTACCAAAGGAGGACACCACATGGGAGGGAGAACAAATTTTACAGCACCCAAATCTGCAATTGCTTGAGGGCAAACAATTTTGGTCAGGGGAGTTGTAATGTCCTCTCCGAATTGAAGGACAATGAGGGGCAAAATAGCTTATCTAACCCCATAGGCTATAGTCTTGTTGAAGGGGTAAAACCCAATTCTTCCTATGTTGGGCAACATTGGGCAAAAATTGCATTAGCTAGGGCTAAATTAGGGGTTGCACACACAACCCCTCACATTGTTGGAGCCCATGGAAAATATATAAATAGAAGAGGTTTGAGATCAAACAAGGCATCATCAATTGTGGACCAAATCATTTGATGTCTTGAGTTAAAGCTCTGAGGGTTTTAAGACCCCTTCCTTCTACTAATTTTGGTGGTGAAGGATTCAACCCTAGTTCGTTATTTCTTTTTTCTTCTTCTACTTTTTCTGGCAACAAGGAAAATCATCAACCAAGGTTCTCAAGGGAGCTCAATGCACGTCTGTAAGGTTGGATGATTTTCCCCATAAATTAATGTTTGGACAAGATGTAGTGAATGGTGATCGAACCTCTGAGAAAAATCGTCTAAAAGAGGCCGCGAATTTTTGTGGTTCGTAAGGGCAGTTCTCCCCAATGTTACTTGGGAGCGGGAGCAGAAGCGGGGAGCGGGAGCGGAAGCGGGAGCGGGAGCGACCATTTTCAGAAGCT